>JASGCC010000393.1:46753-118880 GCA_030067915.1 Hydractinia echinata | reverse complement strand
TAATGAGAAAAGAAAATTCCTTCAGACAGGAATCCCTAGGTTTTACCACTAATGTGTGCTTGTACTTAATTTAAAACCTAATCATTCTGCTTACAGAAAGAGAGAAAGAAAAAAGTGGATTAGCTGCTCAATATCGATTGGCCTTGGAACATAATCGATACACTGTTTATCAGAGGTATCTAAGCTTTTTCCATAATCCTTCCTTAGCAGTGGCACAAACCATGGTTCACTATTATCCACCAGGGCATAATAATCGCAGCAAATTTCTCTACTCTTTCATAAAAGCAAACGGAATAAATGAACCTGAAACAGTGCCCACTGGCCACTATGTCATCAAATCCAAGTATTGGCCTGCTTATTATTTGCGGCGAAGTCTTTCTTCTGCTACTTTTCCTCATGGAAGAATTGTGTATTCCGTGAGTTATAATTGGGACACTCCTACAACATATGACAAGATCCTTGTTACAAGAAACAACAACGGTTATTACAGCTTGGAATTGGTTGATCCGCGATTCAGCACAGATAAATCATATAGGTAAGTTACTATTAAAGTTGCCAAAATGGTACGTACAAAACTAACTACATTGAGCCCCCTTGCCTTGTTAAGCACTTAGTACAGGTTAGTACAAGATGTCTTAAAAAACTTTGACGCAAACTTAGATTTAATAAAAATAAATGTTAAAAGGAATTAAAAAAACTGTTATCTCACTGGCTGTATATATCGTGTTAGTTAGGCCTTCCTCAAACAAAGTTATTTTTTATTCATCAACGCTGCAGGAAGTAAGTTTGACTTAAAGTTTATCTCCGTAAGAAAAAAGTGGTTTTTCTCCTTGGAAGAAATTTAAAAAAATATCACCTCTAGATTGCTAACGCATTGAATTTTAACAAAATTAACAGATTAGACTTAAAGGGTTCTTTCGTTAAAATAATATCATTATTATTACGGGTGGGGAACGGGGGTGGGCGGTAGGGCTAATCGACGTTTCAGAAGATCCTTCTCCCATAATCAGGCAAATTAAATAATATTAGTTCATCTATTTATATAATGGCAGTCTTCAATCTTTGCAATGCTTTAGTGTCGGTGTTTATCTCTAAATACTACAATGTTAAGTTGTTTTTTTATTTTCATAGACATGTGTTTTACAACAATAACTTCTAAATATATAAATAATATGGCAGCTAAACTTCTTGTGTAAAACGTAAACAGAAATAACTTGCTGCGCTTTTCTCACCAGAACAAAACAAATATAATGCAATATAAACTGTTTTGTTTATTTATACCGAGAAATATTTCCCGAAGTTCAAATTATAGACCGAGCTTGCGAGGTCGACACGCTGGCAGAGGGTAATATTTCACGGAAGAGATAGATAAAACAGTTTATATTGTATTTATGAACTGATAGCTATTTTGGTTCGGTTTGTAAAAACCAGGATTATTTTCTAAGATGACAAGGTGACAAGGTTGTAAAATCCAGGTTTTTTAAAAAAAGAAAACGTTCGAATTGAATTTCATTGTTTCAATTTTATAAAACAAAACATTAAAATAACCGTACACAGAATTGTTTTAAACTTCTTTTGAACCAAATTTAATTTTCGTCAGAAGAGGAGTCTTTCACACAAATTCGATGCCGTTTTTCTTGTTTCTCATCTTCATTTTTGAGTAGGTATGTATGTATGTAGCTATGTTTTAACTATTTTCAGGCAATGTTATTTGTTTACATTTATAGCTACCGTTTGGGTCTCTATGAGGTTAAAAGGTATACCACGCTATATAAACCCCGTAGTGAAGGTATTTTAGCCAATCAGCGTTGCGTATATCCCGTTTAAACCGGTTAAAAATAACTACCACTTAATAACTTATATTGCCTACATTTAAATCTGGACACAAGATGTGGAATGAATTGAAAAGCTTAAAAGTGCTATATCTTTAATATTTTAGGCATCCGTTTTACACCTATGTGTCCATCGCCTCGTCTGACCAATATGTTCAAGTTAGCGCAAATTATTCTTCATTCTATGGCAATTTTGTCATCATCAAATACATGGTGCGAAATGGTATAGTCGTCACAATAGCAGAAAATGGTACAGCAACGAGAGTGTGGAATGGTTTACGAAACAAGTGGGCTGTATATCCAGCAGAATTAACCAAATCGAATAAGGATAAAGCGCCGTTTATACTCCTGACATGTAAAGCGCCTGAAGAAGGGTCAAAATGTCCAGATTGGAATTAATAAATGCAGATAAAAAAGCTGAAACAATGTCAGAATGACTACAGTCGCTTTGTAAAACATAATTAGCCAGAAATAATGTTAAAGGTCATATCAAAAGTGCCTTTAAACTCAATTGTTTTTTGTCTAACTCCCCTAAACGCCACTAAACACTATCTCAGAAATTACTTTTTCAGCAGTACATCTGTTTTATCGGAATAATGCTTAGAGTTGTCTGAATAATTTTAGAATGCTTCAGAAAACGAAAACTCATTTGACGCATTGTTCAAGGGTGCGAGTTCTTCCCTAAATTGTTTTTAAAAATGTCAAACTTAAAAGAAAATGTCAAACTATAAACTTCTCTAGTGCATGTCTACTCGCACTTTTATCCAAAATGATTTAAACGTCATACTCTATAACATTCACTCCAAATACAAGGATTTTGCAAATGCCTAAAACATTTAAAAAATATTTCTGCTTTATCGATTTATTCAAAAGTTTTGCTTCCAGTTATTTTGAAGGTGCTAGTCGTTAGTCCGTGAAAAAACCTGCGTAAACTCGCCCGTCTTACATATTTCCCGCAATGTTATTTCGTGTATCCTTGTTCCCCTGTTAGTGTGAAGTTACTTTCCGAGGCGCAACCATTTTGTACGGACAGAGAAAATACTACAGGTTTTATTGCAGAGAAGCTTAGGATTCATGTTCAATATAGATTAATATCTTGCTGTTTGGAACTAATCCAGCTTTAAATGATTTATGTTGGATCATGTCCAATTATACGTGTCTTTTGCCTGTTTGAGGCAGATAGGGTTAGAGCGTAGAGTCGTTACATATTGAAACGTGGTTTTGGCACAACTATTGAATGTAACTTTGCCTGCATTTAGTTTTTTATAATATTTCATCTAGAAGTTTTTCAAATTTGGTGATATTATGTATATATCTATTTGAAATATTTTGTCGAAAAAATATTTTCCTGTGGTCGCCATAGCAACAGGAATGCTAAACTCATATCGGAACAAAATTTTATCATCATTTTTCAGTTATAGTATTTAAATAATATGATCTCTGTACAAATTCTGTTAATTATTACAGGTTTTACTCACAATTTTGAACTCAAACGACTCAAGGGATATTTTATATGAAAAATCATGCAATTATCTTAACGTTAGGTAAATGTGTATGCAGAGTTTCGTGTATATGAACCACCCTTGGATTAAGGAGTCGTTAAGCGGGCCGGCCTCAACAGGTTACAAAGCAAACATTTTCGCAATTTGAGAAATGTTGTGCAATTTCTCGGAAAGGAAATTGCTGCGAAAATTATTATAAACAGACATTATGCAAATATAAGGTATGACGTTCATTATTTCCTCTAAGAAGGTGACTGTTTGTTTTAATTTAGGAGCGCGTTTAATACATTTATTGGACAGTAATATTTTATATACCAATATTCAACGCCAGAGAAAGGAAAACTGGTTAGGAAATTTGAGATCACTTGTTCCTTTTTTTTATATTTCACATTAACACAAAGAACTCTTTTCTTTATTACTTAAAGTAAATTACTAATAATTAGAAAGTGAAAATGCCTCTCAACAGCATAAATGTCTTTTTTAAATAAAATAGTTCTTTGATTGACTGGTAACACCAAAATCCTCACTTTAAAATGCACATTCTTTAAGGTAAATCTTAAACATTCATCTTAATTCTTCTTATACTTTTGGACAATGGCTTATCAATATTTAATTTGTTTGGACCACGAGGTTTTAAATTGTTTAAATAAAGAATGACACCCTTTCTGCCTTAGACAAGCACAACCAGGGCTTTTGTAATCGAAACCGCCATTAAAATTGCACCTATAATCATTGCAATAACTCCCGTCCAAGTAAATTTCCTTACTTCATGTTATCAGGAGGACAGGGAGGCACGAAAAAGCGATATAGGCAATATGTACATTTTCCACGGGCTAACGACAAGTATTGAAGATTGTTCACCGTCTGGATTATGCAAGCGGGCAATACGGTTTTTTGGGCATTCTGATTGGCTTAGCGCTCTTGAAGACGGGCCGATAGGATAGAAACAACGACAATGTCACAGCGTTCCATATCATTTTCAGACTTGGCCCTCCAGCTTTTTGTTACTCAGTCAATTTTTTTTATCGCATAGTCAAGCAATGCGGCAACCTTATTTCGTGCTCATACTGTTATTTGATTTCTCGGGATGCATATCGAAGCATCGTTTTAATTTCAATTTTCTTAATTCTATAAGCAATACTTCAGACTTTCGGATAAATTTGGCGCTATTTAAACTTAATAAACTTTCGCGAATGGTCTTTGAAAATTTTGAGAAACGAACTTTCGCGAAAAAGACGAAAAATCGCTAAATTTGCGAAAGTTTAACTGATTAAACCTTCATTATCTTTCCAGGCTGTAAATGTAAAAACTGGGTAACACACATTCAAAATTTCCCCTTGTTTTAGCGGCAATTTAATGACTAGGTTGTCATGAAAGGTGGTCCTTCTGTTTTATGAGACTGAATTAAGGTAGCCAAAGGTACCAAGCATAAACCATTTGGATCTTTTCCTCAGCTACTAATCGCGGCAGAAAGCTAATTATTTCTTGGCCCAAAAAAAGCTCTTTGCAGAAAAGGGTGCGTACTCTAACGGCTAACACACCCCTGAAAATGCACGAATAAGTTTCTAAGACCCTGATAACTCTGAAATCTGAAATCCATCTCAAGGGTTTACTTTTTAGTAGATTAATGGACCTAATTTGCCACCTTTTTTGTATAAATTGGACCTTCTCTGTATGGCTGATCGGTGCAATTAATATTTATCGTTGAAAATTCTTAGTTTACACTTTAAATTAACATGAACCTGGAAAAATTAATATGAAACTGGATTCTTTGTGATAATAAAATTGCCAAGTTGAGGAGCGCAACTGACTAAAAACAGGCTTCCATGACAAGTAGATTAAAACAATGGCAGAGAGTTGAAACAGGTGAGCTATTACAGTTTCCCACCAGGTTACATCCTTTACAACGCGTTTACTGTATTCATCATGCGTTTATGTATTTCGTTATAAAATCCTCAAAATGCATTAAAGTGCCGTTACTAATCGTGCTTTATGATAATTACATTTAGTAAACGTGTCAGAAAAAGTTAAACTAGTCAGGTTGGTATAGTAAGATAATCAGAAGTAATAGGCAATATTCCTGTTCCATCAGGAAGATAAACACCAACCGAGATGTGATCACCTCCACCTAATTCAATCATAATGGCTTCCATGTAATACATACCCCCAGCAGCCAGTTTTATTGCGTTTGAATTCTGTGATGTTCGCCTAGAAAGTATTAAATCTCTATATTAATAATAGCCGTATTCTGTCTGTCTATCCGTAAGGAAATCGTCGTGCTACGGTAACACGAAATGCGATTATAAAGGACAGGCGAACCCGTAGATTTAGTCACAAGCTACCGAATAGTTAATACATAATACTGAATACTAATACACAAGCAGTCCGGCTTTAAATATACACATGTAAAAATTCTTTCTTTTTTTCTTCTTTTTCTACAAAACAGTTAATAACTTATCTGCACTATATATATTTTTGTTAAACTTCTGCAGTGACGAAGTTTCCTTTCTCTCAGATTTTCTTTTTCTAGTACCAAAGGTATTTAAATTTATTTGCTGCCATTTTCTATTTTTCTACGTATCTTTCTTCTTTTCTTAAATATATAAAAAGTTCAAAAAAATTTGTTATCTTTTTTATTGTCTCTTTCTACAATGACGGATCATAAATTATAATTTTGAGGTTCAATAACTGATGATTTCCCCAGCCCCCTGGTAAGAATTTTCCCAGACGAACTTCAATCTGGCTTTAAGTCTTTATAGAAACTTTACTACTAACGACCTATTTTTCTATTGAAATGTGCTTTTTTGTTCCTTAAGTCAATGTTTTTAAGTAAAAAGACAAAAATATAATACTTTTTCTTCAATACCCGAAAGTTCTGATTTGTAGCATTCAGGAATAATTTTTTTACCAACTATTGATGTTTTTAGACTTTCGGAATATTTTTCATATTAACCATATCTTCCACGGTTTTTCTTCTTAATGCACTTTTAAAAACTATTGAATACCTTAATGATGCTGTGATCATTGAGTAGCTCAAAATCTATTTTACCATACACTTCATCATCTTTTGTTTATAAATACTAGAGATTTCAACTGAACTTTTGATAAACTAGTATCTTTACAAATACATTGAACTGCGAAAACAGAAAAATTTTCAAAGAGAATCTGTCACTTACCTGTTGTACTGATATCGACTGGTATGTGATGTGACAGAAATAATGTTGGCTTTATTTGCAGGATCAGAATCAGTAGATAGGCACACTCGACATACGTTATCACACGCTGCAACAAATTTATCACCATATTTTAAAAATTTTACTATTGGGATAGGCATACTGCACAATAGCCAAAGAAACTGTTAAGAAAAAAAAAAAAATATATATATATATATTTATATATATATATATATATATATATATATATATATATATATATATATATATATATATATATATATATATATATATATATATATAATAATATAATATATATAATATATATAATATATATATATATATATTATTTTTATGTTTTGTTTTCAAGAAAAAACTACATTAATTTTGCTACTTAAAGTTTCATGCTTCTTAGCAATCTTCAGGCAAATGATACAAATTATACAAGTTGGTACTAACTAAAGTATAAACCTTTTAATTACGTGATAAAACGTAATAAAACAAATAAATGAACTAATTTTACCTCAATTAATTAAAATTTTTTAAACTACAAAAATTTATAGTGTTGAATGCAACATATTACCTGAAGTGCTCAAGTTGAACTCTACTCGAATACAATCAAAAATCAAAATAAATTCGAATCAAAGCAGCATTTGCATTTCGATTTGGATGACATTGTACTGTTTTGTTTGTGAAACATAATCTTCATATTGATGTTGCACAAAACTTTGAAAATATTACCGAGTTTGTGTTACATTTAGTGCCTTGAGTTCATTAGATCGATGATTTTAGAGTTCGGTGAACGAAAAATTTGGTTCGTTAAATCAAGAGTTCACTAATATCGGGGGTTCGTTAAATAGAAAGGATTTAGAAGAGTTTCCTAAGGTTAAATCCAAGGGGAATGGACTTTGGTTCGTTATATCGATATGTTCACTATAATGAGGGTTTGTTATCTTGAGAGTCTACCGTATATATATGTATTGGCTTTTTTGTAGAACTAATGTTCAATATTTTTAGCTCGGTCAAACTTGCTTACCAAGGTTAGTCATTATGAATCTTCTCTTTGCGACTGTACAACCATTCCATAAAGCTATTTCGACGTTATCTCTTATTGAACCTCCGTACGGATTTAGACAGAGTGTATTGAATTGTACGGTTTTCCCTAAGACGGGACATGTATTACTTCTGAGCCACGTGTGAAAGAAATAACAAATAGAGCAAAAACGAATTTTATTCCAGTCACATATTCACCGCTGTACTCCAAATAAGTACTTACAATGGGTCCTCAATAAATGTTTGGCGGTAGTAGGCGAAGGACAGTTGGAACTGACAACAAGTCGTGGCATAATCTGAGCTACCTCCTTTGAGACAGACAGGCTTTCTACTGCATTTGTGAAGCAAAGTACCAGTAGCAGAATTGAATACAAGACCTTGACAATTAGAGGAAGTTGAACGGAGAACGATCATAGTTTCATCATCTGGATTACAACCGCCTTTTTGTGGTTCAAAACAATAAGCGTCATCTGGCGTTCGAATAGATGTTCCTATTGGTGAAATTTATAATAAAAACATATACACTAAAGATAGAGCAAAAAACATTAAAAACGTTTCTTATGGATCAATCTTCATAGTGAGTTGGATTTGATACGGATATTTATGAAACGTAGCTACCTGACCACTTTCCGGTACAAGATCGAGATTCTTCCGTACTGGCTGTCTCTTCACACGGATCACCACCACAACGTGGCTTCGGACTATTGCAGGCTCGTTTTCTTGTTTGTGTGCCAGTGCCGCAAAATGAAGAGCATGGAGTCCACAGTGACCAGGTGCTGTATTTTCCATCAACTAAAAATCGAAATAATTTTTTACGCAACGTGTTAAATACCTTAAACTGCCCAGTCTTGTTCACTAATTTAGTTTAATTGAAAAAAATAAAATAATAATAAAAATAAAAATAAATTATTAAAAGTATTGTTTATTTTAAAAGTCGAAAATCTTACTACAAATATTATAATTTTCTGCGCCAACCAAGAATACATGCTTTTATTTGAAATCCTCACCGAAAATTTTCCAAACTCATACTCCAAAGACATAGTTTGCTAAAACGGTTTATCCAATAGTGTCATAGCTGACCTTCTTTTAACAAAGATTTTTAGCAGGAACTATTATTTCTATTTTTGTTGATAATATGATAGAAGAGGAAAAAACTATTCTTTAAATGTCGAAGTATTATAGAAGCAGTGGATTGCAGTAATGAAGCGCCCTAAGCGTGCATAATATAGCTCTTTGCAACAATTTAAAAAACCTGTGTTTAACTTATCCAAAAAAACGTAAAGTTATAAAAGATTTATACTTTTCTTATAATCAGCATCACAGTCATTTTCATTAACCCAATACCAAATAACGCCAGGACTTTTCATTTGCGGGGTAATCCATCTTGAGGGTATATTTCCATCAGAATTATTGGATACAATAGACCCCCATTCGTAGTAGTCGTTATGGCTGGCAGTTGTTAAGAAGGCTTTGTTTTTGGATGCTCTTCCTACATATGGCATGCGTCCTCTAGGTCCTCGCCACCAGTTCACTTCATAGTCCCATTTGCTAAATTTTTTGAGCAACACAACGTCTTCGCGTTCCTTACTAGTTGATGTAAAGCTAATATCAAGAAGCTTATTGTTTAAAAATGTTTTAATAAATCACGCATCGTGAAAAAGCATAGGTGATTTGATCATAATACCTTCTACATTGGTTAAAAATACTACAAAAAGGAGAAACTGAAAAGCATCATCAATCCAACTGAATTTCAAAACAAATTTTATAAAACTAAAATGTGAATCTTCTTACCAATATGGCGATTTTACTTATCTGCTAAACAAAAAGATTAATTAAAGCTTAGGAAGCGTTTGTTTTAAATTTCTCGTACTGAAATTTTGTGTATTGCACTACAGTTACTTTAGGAACATACGAGTATTTAATAGGTGCTTTCCAGATTCCACCCCAATGTCTTCTTTGTTGAGCATCAATCATATAATTTTTCTCCATTAGACAATGCTTTTATGGTGTCAGCTTTATCCAGTATTGAAAAGTCATCGTAAAGAGAAGGTAGCAATGGAGCTCGGGACAAAGTCTAAGAAAAAAGAACGAAGCCGTTTTGAGGATGAACGGCAGGGTCATGTTAAGAAACAATTAATAATGTATTATTGATGAAATTCTTTTTATTTCACAGATATTTTCAACTAATAATATAGTCATATCCTTATAGGCTGAAAGACTTCTTTAATTAAGTTTTTAAAGTTTATTGACATTGCAATGGAAAGTGTTAGAATCGAATTCGATCAAGAAGTTATCCCTAATGTAGTTGTTAAGGTGTTACTAATGTAAGGGTTCAAATGACCAACCATTCGATGATGCAGTCACCAGTAATGTCCATCCTTCATTCTTGTCAGTTGTCATGTCGCAATATACCGGTTGTGACCCCTTTAGCATGTAGAAACCGTCCTTATAATCCGTTTTACCTTTATGATAACCATGGATCTTCAAATCATTGCAAGACTTCCGACTGTGTAAAAAATAGGTGTACAATTGATAAGTATATATTAAGTTAAAAGAAGAATAAATATCCGCCAGGTAGCTAATGAAATCATTTCTTGTCAATGAAAATAGTTCCCTCCATAATTAATTTTTGAAGTGCAAAGTAAAAGAAAGAAAATTCATACCTTCCACCTTCTCGGATCCAAACTTTAATGTTTGATGGGTTGGCCAGATTACTCATGTAACTTCCTGTGTTTGTAGAGTCAGTCAAAATGGCGCCACTTGTATCTGTGTCATCCTAAAACATTTTAAAATGTGTGCAAATTAAAAAAATACAGGTGCTTCTAACTTGAAGAAACAAAAATGGCGCATTATAAAAGTACTACTTTAAAAGAATTAAATTTTGTGGAAATGTGCATTTTTTTTAATTTTCGTAAGATCACCTTTTATCCAAGCTGATGGATGATAACATGTTATGTTATCTAAATAAAAATACAGCTTTTCTATATGCTAGATTCAATAACAGCAGAGGGAACTATTATAATCAGACTGAAAATTTTGTTATATATTAATGGTAAATAACCAATCTTTAAAGAAGAAAGAAATTTTCTATAGCTAACAAGCAAACCTTGTTCCCCAATGATTTTTTGTTGATCCGGATGTTGTTAATCGATGTCCTTGCAAATATGGCAATCGTTGCTCAATTCCATTAGAATTAATTTCCCAATTATTGAATTTCTTAATTATTTTCACGTCTTTTTAGTTTTCATTTGAGGAATCAACTTCGTAACGATTTGTTGCCTCAAATACACCTCCCCAGTAACCTAAAAGTAATACAGAACATGCTGTATATTAAAATTATTGAATGTTGTATATTAGGCAGGGTATTACCATCCTCCCATTTGTCTGCAAAGGTGAAAGACAATATAGAAGTTAAAAAAACACAAAAAATCACAAAATAGGAAAGAAAATTCATCGGATTATTATCGTATTGCCGACTATTTTTACATCAACTGCCAAAAGTATCATCATCCAAGGCAAACGTAAAAGATACTGATGCGGTACTACGTTAAACGGATGCAACAATGGTTCAGAAAAAGCATAAGAGCTTTAATAAGTTTGTTGTGACGATCCGGGTAAACGAAGTCTAGACTTAACAGTACATCTCAATCAGATTAAAATTGCGGGAATGCAACAAATTATTCATCTTACCCAGTGTCTCAGCTTCAAGTCTGTATTGAAACTTCGTATCTTTTATCAAGTAACTTCTTTTTATCAAATCTGCATACTTTAAGATGGAATAATCTTCTTTTAGTTTAGGTGAATCTTTATTTCGCAGCCTCACGTTCTCAGCTGTCCACGAGTTTGAATGAGACGAACCAACCGCCCCCATTTCTGGTCATGTCACAGTAGACACTCAACGTCACATCACTGCTTGGATTTATTGTATATATACCGTCATAAACTTTTTGCCCATCTTTTTCAAGGATCATTTTAATTGCTTTGCACGAACGTTCAACTATAAAAAATGTTATCTGACTTTAGAAGGGTAGAAATCATTGATGTTCTAATATTAACTTGTAATAAAAATTCGTTTCACTTGATGTATATATGCGTCATGTCACGCAAAATAAAGCATTGATTTTAACTACTAACTTAGTTTTAGCATGGTAAATAACATATCGAACGCTTTTCAGATTACGCCATCTTCAGTAATAATATTGTACATTATTACATTATTAGTACTACAGAAGGAGCTGAAGAGTTTTTGCAGACAAGATGTTATTTTACTTTCTGTGCAACCAGTATCAGGATTATATCCACTTTCGCATTGACATTTGCCATCAGCCTGGCAAGTCTAAAACATCCACAAAATTAATATGAAAGTCGCATGTTTTTGTTTATGTATAGGTATCATATTATATGTAACAGAGATTGCTAGGAAAATAATAAGCGCCTTACTCCTTTGCCATTGCAAATGACACCATCGGTAGATGGACATGTTGCAAAACAATGCTCAATAGGTGTCTTACATTGTTGTTTGACGCAAACCTAAAGGTAAAAATAGGAAATACAATTTTCCAGAACCACCAAAACCCCCAAGCTATATCGTTTTTAACACATTCACGCGTAGACGGACGTTTTATATTAAACTAATGTATTACTTGTCCATCAGCACATTTAGTACCATCATTTTGGCGCCGTAGATTAGTGGTTATAGCTCTCGTACTCTATGAGGGAGACCGGGGTTCGATTCCTCTTGACGGCGATTCAACATGGGCGAGTGAATGTTACCATAGCCCCGGGTTAACCCAAGCCATGTGAGGGAAATTGGGGAGATGGCACACTGTGTGGGCCGTTGGATGTTGCCGGGAGTTGTCTAGTAGAGCGCGGGCCCTAATTGGGTCTGCGTAGCTCAAAATGAGTATTAAATACTCTAGGACTCTCCATCTAAGCCATGGCCCCTCCTGGAAATAATAGACAGGGTATATCCCTCGATATTTGTGAGGCTAGCCATGTAAAAAAATATGCACATCTATGCACATCAACCACCGTACCAAGACCAGCCTGCTCACTAGTGGTTATTTGAACTCCGCTAAAAATGGAATATTATAACAAGCTTTTCTTTTCAGCCAATCTGAAGATGCAATTCCTTAGCCTGAATTGAGATCGCAGATAATCATCACAAAATAACCAGAGATATGTCAGTTTTTTTTAATTGTCATGCAATCAGTGTCTAAATTTATTAAAGGGGCGACAAAACGGCTCAAGTAGGACCTCCGTCATTGATGATGTGCTCCATCCTCGCACATTCTGAATAAAATTGTGGAAAAACGAGACCAACCTGCTAATAAATAATTACTTTTTTATGATTTGCTACATTTTTGAAGGCAAAAATATACATATCATGCATATATTTTTTAGTATTCTTTTTTAAACTACGGTCTGCAAAATGTAATACATAACAGTAAAATGGAAAGTTAAAAATGCTATACTAAATAGCCTTAAAAAGTAATTAATAGCTCCAAAAATATTTTAAAGGCACCGTTGTTGTCTTAAAATCGATGCAATTGTTGTTGCATCGTTGTTTGTTTCTGTGTAGAATTAAGAAGAAAATAGCTACCTAGCTAGGTCAAAGAAATTTAAAGTTTAATTTACCAGAAACTTGTTTTTAAAACCAAGGTAAGCGTTTATACAAAATGAATTATGGATATAAAATATTTGTAGGGTACTTTTCTGCTGTTTTTAGTTCTATTTCGGTGTCAAATATGATATCAAAGATGATTTAAGATGTTGTTTTTGTCCTCATTGCTTATAAACTTTGCTCTCGTGATAAGCTCGACTTTCGTGTAAGTCACTAAAGTCAAAAATCAACAACTCTTTTTGTAGCCCCTTTAATACATAAAAAAGGTCTTATGTACACACCTGCATTTGACACCCTTAATTGTGAATTCTTTTATTGTGTACCGTAGTTGATATAATATGGTGTTGCTTTACCAGCTTCGCACTGGAGCTGTCCACACTTGACATTGCTATAACATCAAACACAATATTAACAAAATTAAAGTGGAATATAACTTTCTAAAAATATTTACGAATTTACCTAGTGGCACAAGATATGTTCTTTGTTGGATCACATGTTCCGTAGCCACTCAAATTTACGCTGTTTAATTGCATCCAACAGACATCAGAAACTTTCTTGGATCTAAGAAATACGCAATGATATATATTTTACGCCCAGTCTATCATTTATTTATATAAGAACAGTTCCGGTGAGGAAGAATGTCATTCTAGAATAAAAGGCAGTGCAAAGCTAAAACCTTTCGGCTTTAATTTCGTCTCGGTACTTCTTGGTTAAAATTATTTTCACATGATTAATGAGCCTTTTTACGGCCAAGTTCGCGAAGAACATTTTTTATTTTAAAATAAAAATACAAGAAAATAGTCAATATCCAGTTTAAAACTCTGGGTATAAACGAAACTTTTCCGATATTGCAAATATGTTTGAATAATAATACACGGGGTTTGTTAATATTTCATTCTCCAGTCAGCAAAAAACTCTGCAAGAAAACAACGTGGTTTATATATTTCTTTAGAACGTGTGTAAATCATTTTACATGGGAGTTTCAAGCAGAAGGGGAAATTGAAGATAACGTCCTTACAGAAAAACATTGTGGAAATCAGATACTTACTTTAAAATGAAAAGCGTTTGAAATTAAGCCGAAATATTTATTTTGTTTGGGATGTATTTTGTTTAGATATTTGTTTTGTTTAAAGCTACCATTATTATTACCTTTGCAAACGAGGAAATAATATCGTAATCAGGTAAGCTTATAACCAAATGGATTATACAGCTTAGTTTATAAAGAACCACTTTTATAGAAAGTTTCATAATAGGACACATAAAAGTTAAGAAACATTTGGAACTAAATAGAAAAACTGATACTTCTGTTAAACAACTTCACAAAAAAGAAAAAAATTATCAGGCGCGAATCAAGGGTTAGTTAAGTAAGTCGCGTGACTAAATGTAAATTTGACAAGCAGTGTAACCGAGCGTATGGAGTGAAGAAAAGGCATCGATGATATGTCGGCGCGATGGCAACAGTGAAAAAAGTAGATGAGTATCGGCGCACTATTTAATTTCTGTCAGTTTTTGATGTGCAGCAAAAAAGCTATGGCTTGCAACCCTAATCGCGACGTCGCTGCCATATAGAATGAGAAGGTTGCAAATTATAGCTTATAGATTTTGATTGAATTTTTTTGAGTGATCGGTCACCGAGTCAGTCCGAAAGCAACCAGTTATGGCTCGCAACCCTTTCTGTACATCCTGACAGTCTCAATAAACTGTGTGTTTATTCCAATCAGAAAAGAAAGCTTTGCGTTAAACTTATTTTGTGATATAAGAAAACACATTGGGTTTTCATTTAGCATTAAATATTACATTTTATGCACAGTCAGGTTGTATTTGATGAAATAAAATCTACCAATCATATTCGTTGAAAAGTGCAATATAGGCAAATTATGGTCTATCGTGCGGTGGAAAAACTTAATGGCCTGTGTTGTTTTGTATTGAAGCAATAAAGTATTTTTTCAAATTAATTTTTAGTTGTGCTGGAATGTATTTGCACAAGAGACATCATACATGTTTTGTTTTTAAATTATAACATTCAAACGAACCAATCTGGGCACACAGTCCAAAATCGGACTGTAATGAGGATGTGTTGCACCAGACGCTCGCGCTTTGAGCATGTGGCAAGAAGCATAGCGAGGGGAGTGTTTTCCTGACTATGTGTCATTAGACATATTTTCCTTCTCATCAAAGTTAATTTGCTAAAGAAGCCCATCGAGAAAACATTTGAAAAAAATGCGAGAAAAGCCAAGAAACTTTTAGAATGTAGATTCCTCCCTAGATTTCATTTGTAAAAAGGGCTAAATTATACATACCAGCATTCCATAAACTGCGACATTGGTGATCATATGTTTTAGCGCATTCTCCACTATAACAGTAACTGTTCATATCCTAAAAAAAATCAACAAACTTTGTTAAAAATTTGTTTTGCATGATGTAAAGAATTTTAATATTTGAATTTCGATAAAAGCTTACTTTCCAATGCGTTGCGCTGTTTTCTTTGAACCCATGCCATTGTACGTCATCGTCAGAATACATAAGGTGATATCCTGTTATCCAATTCCAATAGGTTCCTTGGGAGACTTCTACACACTAAGACATATAATTAAAACTATGAGAAAAATACGAGAAACTTTTTTGGCTATTCCAAGTCCCTTTTTTACCTGCTGCTATACATTTCTTTAACTTTAAATACAAAAACCATTTAAATAATTAACTTTTATCTATGGTTTTATTTAATGCTCTCGTTTCGTAAATAAGAAGGAAATACGTGATAGTTGAATTTACGGCTACTCAACTGGTTGTTAATAAAACAATAAAACAACTGCGTTCGTTCAAGTACAGGAAATATATTTTATTTTTATCCAAGTGTGGTGGTAACTAGTAGTAATTTGTCAATTCTTTTCACTTAAGAGCGAACCCCTTTTTTCGGTCAACAAATAATCAGCTTCTCGAAACATGAGCCACTATTGGTGGCTGAGGACAAGACCTAAACGGTGTATGTGTGGTACCACCGAGTGCGTTAATGTACATAACTTCTTTCAAACACGGGAGATGAACTTTTCACTACCTACTTCCCGAGTTATGGTGGTCAACTGCAAGGCGGTTTGTGCCGAATTTTGACTGGATATTTCTCTTTAAGGGCTAAAGAAGGTTTTCAAACTTTTAGATGCGAGTCATAAATTTCTCGTAATTGGTTGCGACGTAGTTCCTCTACGTTATTTCAGAGCATTACATTTGAAAATATATATGACTTTATAGTCTTACCTTTCCAAAATCAACTTTAAACCAACTATCATCTGTCTTGCTTTTCGCATACCAACCATTTTTGTTTACACGAATGTTTTCTATATTGTATTTTTCTTCTCTGTAATTTCCAGCAGAAAAAGCAGAATCGGGAAGTTTACCATTAGCAAAACCAAGAGGAAGTATACAGTCTAAAATTGGAAAATATGACAGCAAAATTGTAAGGGAACATTGATTCAAATTTACGTGATGTATTTTCGCGAATAACGGGTCCAAGAAAATTCCGCGGGTACTAATTTTAGCCAGTGCCCCTAAAGCACGTGATATAAACGGTTGTTCCAACTTTTTCAACGACCATTCTATTATATGAAACTTCCGCATTGCTGTTAGATACGTCGATTCAAATAATCAAATCGCTGTTTTTATACGTTAATATTATAAAACAAGGTTTTATTTCTTTTTATCAGAGTTTAAAGCACGTTTACTTCCTTATGCTTTCCCAAAATTACACTGTAGGTGTAATTTTAGGAAAGTTCTTACCTGTATGGAGAAAGAACAATTTCGATCTATCATAAGAAGCGTCGCCTGTGCTTTTTAACATAAGGAGATCACCAGAATTTGGCCAGCCATCTCTAGCGCCAGCACATTTTCCTGATGCTATTTGTTTTAACGAATTGCCCTAGGAGAAACATTTTCAGATCTTTTAAAATAACATTCGAATATAAGAGAAACATGGATTCTTCTTTTCGCATTATACACTAAAGAAGTACCAGGGAAGTGTTAATGTTGTTGTAATAACACAACAACATTCTCTTATAAATAAACCATTCGCAAGAAAGATAAGAAAATTAAAATTGGGACGCTTAGGTTATTAAAATCGCGAAAAAGGATGTTTAGCAAAATAGGAAATTTGTGCAAAGAACGATAACCGCCTAAAATTACTCGACAAGAAAACTGCAAAGGCTTTTTTCATTTGACAGATATCCAGCGCATGCTTACAAGAATTAGTATCTATGCTGCCATTTTGGTTCACAGGAAAAGACAAACCATACCGTTCTAGTATACTTTGATGCTTCTGCATCACAGGCACTTGAAATAATCCAATACTTTCCTTCATCACTTGGACAAACATTCTTTCCACTGCATTTATGAATCAGAGTACCATCTATTTTATATATAAATTGCATATGTTCGTGATCGCAATCATAATTCAGAATTGTACGATACATTATTTTAGTACTATCAGGGATATCTCCGGAACTACTGGTAATGTTAGGTGTAACACACATCTCTCTGTGATTATACAAATGCGCAGTTATAATAGGAGTTGGCGTTAAAGCACCAGCTGCAAACATAAAAAATAGTTTAGTAACCACAACATGTTAAGTCAACAAGCAAACAATAAAAACAAATCTTATCATTCCTGTGATTTTAATAGTGAATAGACATGACCTAATTTCACTTCAACAACACGCAAATATAGTTACGAAATTTAATGCCATCAGTGAAGCTGTTTTGGCAAAAGTTATGCAAATTAGATATGACACTTGTTACTTGTGTTAAGGAGTTTTATTGTCTTCAAATATTCATAAATAATTTGTGAAGGAAACAAAATTAACGGTATCTTCACCTTGGTTTGATTCAGCGAAAAATTGATCAAGTTCTAAAATCTCCTTTAATATGGATTTTCTTTAGTCTTTAAAAATATTGCTCTAAAACATCGCTGTCGAGTAAAATTTGTATGGAAAACATACTAAATATATGTTGGTACGCATTGCATGCAAAAAGTTGAACAAAACTTCTTAAAGCTTGAATAAAAAGCTTTTTCTACAAGCTTGAGTATACTTGACTGATCATAAAAAAGTACCGATCAAAAGGGGCCGGACAAAGGCCGAAAAATATGTAGAGGATTAATGTTTATTTTAACTGATAAAATAAGTTCCGATTCCAGAAAGTCGTTTTGAAACGAGATATAAACTTTCTTTTTTAGTTTACAAAAGTGTATAGCACACGCTGTCCTTGCTAATTTGGAATAGCATAATTATATATTACGATGAGATTGCAAGTTCGGTATATCTACTTCGACTAAACACAAAAGTAGAGTTTCAAATTAAAAATAGGTGTTTCGAGTGTTTCATGATAAATGCATACGATTATTAATTAAATTTCAACTAGAAAAAAGGTTGCGGAGCATTCTCGCAAGTTGCAAGCAAAATGTGTTCATCAAGAACCAGAGGCGGCAATGTTCGCGGGGATATGGGCCTTGAAGCTGTTAGCACCCTCCCCCTCCCCCTCCCTGCTGTACTCAGGATGGGACAAAACATAGGATCATTTGACACTCAGTTTTGCGAAAACGGCGTACTGATTCTCTAGCGTAATTTTTATTTTGCCGAAATACAATTTTGCTACACTAGAATTTAATTTCGGGAGCCATCCACATTCGGGAAAGTTGCAAGAACTAATTGAGCAATTTCAATAACCTGCTCTGGTATATATTTTTAGGAATTTTTAGGAAATGTGACAGGACTACGCGCTTTTTTTGTAAGAACAACTGTATAAGGACAGAACCCAAATATTTTCCGATGAATAGGAACAAAACTGTTTTTACAACTAACAACCTGAGTCAGAATTTTGTTAGAAAACAAGAACAAACCAGAATCTGATTTTTCTTGCACTTTTTTTTAAACTACCGTAAAGTTTAATAAGTGAGAACAAAGTAGGACTTAATTCGGAAGTTGTGTAGGCATTAAAACAACGCAAGAACAAATCAGACGAAAACGGGTGCAGAAAATAATAAAACAAAATTTATCTTCTGGAAATTTTATTTGCGTGGGTTTTGAACATTTCTGAAAGCAATCTAACAATACAAAACATTTAAAATTAACTTCCATTTTTTGTAAATAAAAAATGTGATTTTGAATCCAATCTTTTAAGTCTAAAAATGTACAAAATAATAATGACAACATCATATAGGGTTTAATATGTTTGTTTTTAATCACATCTCGCACGTAGTTAGATTACATTCTTGTCTATACATTAAACTTCCAGCCTTCCGAGGTGTAGCTAGATGACCTAAAAAACAAAAACAAAACCATAAGAAAACGACAAAAATTATTTCAAAACATCATCCATGTTACAGGCATAATCACACCGAAATTTTACAAGTTACAACAATAGTTTTTATATATAGAAGTGCACACACAAGGCCTAGTTTCATTCTAATAAATATCAGTTTGTCAGACTTATTCTAAATAAAAAAACGTGTTTTTATAATAAGAAACATGATCAGGCTGATATTACCTTTTAACTTTTAATTTATTTTGTTCCAAAAATTCGAAATTTTAAAAATAACCCCTGCCACAATATAAAAAAAACTCAAGAAATTCAGCATTTGACAGTAATAATAATGCACCACAAAAAGATTTCCTGAGACTGTAAAACTCACACGCATACTAATCTACCATACTGAGCACAAAAGTTACGAAAAATACGAAATTTGGTTAAGGTCTATTATGTGGTTTCACATCCTTAAAGGGTCATTCAAGAGTGGTTTTTACGTATCATAACTTAGCTATACCACATTATTGTAAGCTCATGAAACACAATGCAAAAACATAGGGTTAGATG
Organism: Hydractinia echinata; assembly: GCA_030067915.1. NCBI lineage: Eukaryota > Metazoa > Cnidaria > Hydrozoa > Anthoathecata > Hydractiniidae > Hydractinia > Hydractinia echinata. The sequence continues at coordinate 98,839 of JASGCC010000393.1, read as the reverse complement.
TGTAAAGAAAATGATGAAGCCCTAATTTTTTTTCTTTTTAAATATTTTTATATACCGTAAATCTCCAAACTAAACGCCCGGGGCGTTTATTTAATTTTCCGAGTTTTGAGGGGGGCGTTTATTAGAGGGAGGCGTTTAAAAGAGGGAGGCGTTTATTTAATTTCAGTTATATTTCTTTTACACAACATTAAAAAATCATCTTCTTCTTCATCTTCATCTAGAAGATTACCAGGATCATTCGCATCCTCGATGTCAGAATCGGTAGGTTCGAGTGGGTTAATTTCATTAGCATCGGTATTATTTACAACCTTAGTTTGGTCTTCCAAAACTGATGCACCGGCAGAACAAGGTTGGGTACTTTTGAAGCAATGAATCTTGTTGTCTTCACTCCCGTCGTTTTTTAGATTTAGGGCACAACCTTTAAATGAATCAATGATGAGATCATTTTTTATCATTTCCCAAGCACGTAAAATCCATTTTACAACTGTGCGTCGGGGGGCTTGTTTCATGTTTCCTCCTACCGTATATTGGTGGACACCATTAGCCGACCAGTCATCGTACATATCAGAAATAAACCCTTTAAACGGTTTATTCCAGTACACATCTGGGGCCTGAATGTACTTTGTACACCCACCTGGAATTAGAGCACTTTCGACGTTCATTTTTTTCAATGAAACTTTAACCTCGTCGGTCATATGAGCTTCGAATGTATCCCACACAAGAAGCCTTTTACCGAAGGAGAAAGATCCAACAACTTGTTTGCACCACTGTAGCGTAAGTTCCTCGTTCATCCAACCATTGCCTGATGATGCAACGATACATTTTGTTTTGAACTCTTCATTTAATGCAGCTGACTCTCGTTTAGCTCCGGAAAAAACGATATATGGTTTCAATTTGATACCGTCTGCTTTGGCAGCTAGGCAGACAGTAACGCGAACCTTTTCATGACCAGTTGTTTTGAGCATAACATCTTTTTGACCAGTTTTGTTGACTGTAGTACTGCTTACCATATCTGCCCAAACTGGTGTTTCATCCACGGCTATGATATTGGAAGGGTTAAATTCAGCTTTCATATTCAATCGACGGATATGGATGACGAACGCTACCAACTTATTGATAAGTTGCGCTGGGTCTTTTTGGGCCATTGTTGTTCGCCGTCTGTAAAAGAAGGTATGTAAAAGTTGATACAAAAAAAACCCAGCTTAAAATTGTTTCGGGTAAGGGAATTGATATAAACAGTATAACGTGAAAAACACTGTATTTTTACATGAGTACAAAGGTATTAGTGAGCAGCAAACCCGTTCTAAATTAACGTTTTGGTTCAAAGTAGAGCTCACCTGCACGAGAGATGATTTCTTTTCATAAATTTCTGCAACCACCCACGACTTGCAATAAATGAATCTTTCAATTCGTTATCTTCTCCACATGTCTCGTCAAACATAGACTTTTATTAGGGTTTATTAAAAGTGCTTCTATTAAACGCCCCTCTCGAGAGGGGCGTTTAATAGAGGGGGCGTTTAAAAAAGGGGGGCGTTTTTAAAATATTTCGGATTTTAAGGGGGGCGTTTATTAGAGGGAGGCGTTTAAAAAATGGGGGGCGTTTATTTGGAGATTTACGGTATATGTCCAAACTTAATCTCCCAAAAACACAATGCAAAAACATAGGGTTAAGGCGGTGATACACGATCCAATTAATCGAATTCGATTAGTCGAATTCGACAAATTGGATCGTGTATCATGTAAAAATCGTATGCTTTCGGCATGTTCAGACTTGTCGAATTCGATTTTTAAAAAATTCGGACCGGTTCAACTTTTTCGATTAATCGAGAGGTTTTTAATCAATCAAAATGCTTAAAATATGTACATCAAATGTGCGTTCAGAAAAATGTGAGTTTCTATATGAAAAATAAACATTACTAGAGGACGTTTAAAAACATCAAGTCTTCAAAAAAAGATAAAAAAGAATTTAACGAGATTTTTTATCAGTGAATGGATGTTGGAAGAAGCGCTCTGTGGAGCTTATTAACAGAAGACATCCAAAGAAAATTAAAATAATCTTCTTGCTGTAACCAAAATTCGTTTAGTAACAAATAACACACTCCGTTTCTAACGTTTTCTTAAATTTTTAGTTGCAGTTTCAATTTTATTTAATGCTAAATATAATTCGACAAATCGAATTCGATTAATCGGATCGTGTATCACCGCCTTTAGATGTGTAAAGAAAATGATGAAGCCCTAAATTTTTTTCTTTTTAAATATTTTTATATATATATGTCCAAACTTAATCTCCCAAAAACAATAATTACATTAAGGGTCGCCACCATTATCAAACAAAAGTCCACTTGGTAATTTGTGACTTCACACTTCGTACGTACATAGCTCACTTCTTGAAAAATTTATCGCAAGGTTCGAGTGTTGAAGAATTTAACAACATGCAAAAGTAGGTAAACAAAGTAAAACTTCCAGGTAAAGGCACTGTTTGATAAAATAGTTCAGATTTAGAACATATATCAGTAAAAAGACGCTAGTAGCAACAGTACAAAAGTTTTTAACCACAAATGAGCAAATACCTTAAAGAATGAAGAGGTGTATTTTCCCGTTAGTTTTCGATTGGTGACTTAAATTTATTTCCACGATGCAACAAAAAAAAAGAGGTAACTTGAGTTTTGTTAATACTTGTGGATTGAAATTTATTTTTCTGACTGTAGCTAGAGGTAGCTAGCTAATGATTTGATTGAAGGATGACAGCAAAAAATATTTTCCATGGTGGCCTCAGGAACCAAAAAGTAATTTAGTTAGCTAGCTACATCAAACCAAGAGGAAAAACGTAAAAATAACTTTCAAATCATCCATAGCTACCTTCGCATGAAAAGGATACCACAAACATGCCAATTCAAGCTGATAATTTGGTACTTTAAAATCTTATTTTTAATGAAGCGATTTTAATGAAGCGCATTCAAAGAAAAGGTACAAGCTTTCCAACTATGCCAATTATTATCAGGACTTGGTATAAACTATGTGTTTGTGTTAAGTCTGTAAAATACACGATAATTCAAATTAGCCGATAGCCGTTTTCTGATTGCTTGAGTGTACTTCTCAGTCTTTCGCTCCGGCAAACGGAAAATCGGGAAATCACGGTAGGGGGGGGGGGGGGGTACGAAAGACGGGGGCAGGGGGGTACAAAGCCAATTTATTGGCATTTTTAGCTAACTTTTATTAGAGCTGCTCGGTCCAAACTTATTTGTTCTAGTAGACAAAAAAATAAACTACCTTTTCGTGAAAAAATATCATTCTTATTTCTTTACCCTGATTTTATATGATTTTTTTCTATCGAAATTTTGAGAATCTCAATAATTCTCTTGGTATACCTCGCGTGTAGCAAACGTGCTCCACAATTTCGCTACGCTCGCGAAGCTCAATTGCTTCGCAAAAATTAATGTTTGTTTTTAAAGAAACATGCTCACAGTGAGGTGATATTTTGTTGCAGTTTGCATGTGTTTTATCTGTGGAAGATTAAACTCGCTCAACAATGATCAAAAGCGTTTAGGAGAAATTAACAAAAAAATGTAATCAAACGTTCAGTTTTTGAAAAGATGGTTTTGAGAAAAATAGCAAAAGTGAATAAGAATTAATTTTTTTCATCGTATAATTTTTTAATTTAAAAAGTTATTACTTAAGCAACAAACTTTTTCATTCAGAAAATACCAAAGAATACTTTAATTGTTTACTCAAAGCCAATCATAACCGCGTATTTCAATTTACGAATAATTTATTCACAAAACCGCCAAAGTTTGGATTTAAGGTGGCAGTACCCCTTTTAAAGATAAAATAATTTTGTTTTACATAATTAGTTACGAAAGGTTTTTTCAGATTATTATCTTTCACCAAAAATATTCAGCCTCAACAATTCCTCTTCAAAATAAAATTCTTGAATAATTAATTAGTTCTTCCGAATCTAGTGTAAGTCTACGCGCTTGCGAAATTGTATAGAAAGAAATGACGATCTTCATTATGCTACACTGCACGAGCTTTAACTTTCGATGGCATTTTCAATGGAATGTAAAGAGTTGTTTCTCCTTCTGTATTTCTTCCTCCAGGTTTCCAATATCTTTATAAAAAAATCAAGTACCAATAAAAGAAGTTTAACCTTATTCAAGCCAGGGGGGAGGGCAAAAATGCCCTACCTGGCATACTTTCGTTAATAACTCTAGAGCCATAAATGGTATTACCCTGAAACTTCTAGTAGCGAATTTTTTATCATTGTGGATGAGAAATATGGAGAAAAAAAAAGGCACTGTTCAAATTATTTTTAGCATTTTGGTATATGGATATTATAATGGACTTAGAATGGTAATATTTAGGTTTATATGTCTAAAGTTGTTCAAATAACTTGCGCACTTCGCTTTTACCGCCCTTTGACGCATGTGGGCGTTATTTTTTTTTTTAGAGAGAACGCCCACTTACGCCCTCTTTTTTTTTCTTTTTTTGTAGTTTTCACTAATACTTTGATGCCTGCGTTGCTAGTCAATAATTATTATATGCTTTTCTCATTTGATTGTAAGCATTTCTCAATAAAAAATATATAGAATCAATCTTTGAATTATGTCTCTAACCAGGTGTGCACGTTGGCGCCTCAAAGGTTCTTAAACTAAGCCAAAATAGCTAAAATGTTTATTTATTTATTAAAATTAACATTATTTTCAACATTTACAAAAAGACATAAAATCTATCATGAAGCTACACAACTTGCTATACTCAAAAATGCTGACGTCAGCAAAAAAATTGCTGACAGTCAGTATTTCAGGCATGATTTTTAATTGTCATGTGACAGACATCATCCGTACCAAGTTTTATAAGTTATAACCTAATACAAGGGAAGTTATGGGGGTAGGGCATTTTTGTCCCCCCCCCGGGACTACACTCGCCCCATCCTATACCCCGGCATGAATTCATTGTATCACAGCTTCTCTGCTGGGCTAGTGGCTTGAACCGCAAAACTTGAAACTTGACAGAAGTTGATAGTATTGAAACTCATTACACCAATGGAGCCAAAGTTAATGTAATTGTATGTATAACATAATAGAATTATAGACTAGAATTATTAGAAACAGGCTAGGTAACCTTTATACTGTCTCCACAATGCATCCCATTTGCAATGACATGATCTGTTGGACACTAGAAGTTAAAATTAAACAATAAAAACCACATCTGAATAAATGTATATTGTTAAATATAGTAAGAGTAACTTACTATAGCATTCAGTCCAGTGCAGTACTCAGGTACGTCACAATTTCCATTGGCTTCTCTACATAATGTACCTTGCTTTTTATACTACAAAAAGTTAAAAGTACTTCATTAGTATTTTTATTCTATAACAGGAGGGAGTTTCCCCGAATTCCATTAAGTAAATACATGTAACGAGAAAAACCCCGGAATCAAACTACTTCGATTTTGTTGGTTCTGCTAAAAAGATAAAGAAGTGATTTTCCTGCGAACCTCAGACATGTAATTATTTATGTTTTAAGTACTAAACCAATTCAAACATTGCATGGAGCAGCACCCAGGGTCATTAACATAACTACACTGTACATGTGGCTTCAATCGACATCCATGAGGCTCGCAACAACTATCATTGTTAGCTGCACATGTCTACATTAATACAAGTAGTTTGCTTCTTTTGATTTCTATTTAACTCATGACGTAACACAACTTGTAAACTACTTTGTTCTGTGTCCTGATCCGTGACAAATGCACTAAAAAGTGCCAGAGAAAAATGAATGGAGAATCAGTTTTCATAAAAATGTATACAATACCTCTGGAGTACCACAGTCACATTCCTCGCCAGGTTCTGTGATTCCATTGCCGCATTTAGATAGTAAAGGCTGTAAAATAGATGCCAATTTTAGATGTCAATTGTTGGATCAGTGCATTTACAAGACATTGTATACTAAAGAAGTAGCTTACCACAAAGGGCTAATCGTTAATGCGAGAAATTGTTTTTGCTTTAAGCCTGTTTAGATTGCAATCAGAAAAACCAGGTCTGCCAGATCTAAAAATTGTGCGAATATGTATAGAAACAACAAGATAAAAACAAGGTTAATATATTCAATATGCCGTATATAAATAAAAACAATCTCCCTTGGCTTGTTTTTATCACATGAATCCAGACGTAAATTTCGTTATATATGTTAACTTTACGGCTATACGCATACTTTGATCCTCCAATCAGACAACCTCTTGGTGTTAAACACGTGCATGTGTCGGCATCTAAAATTGCAATTAAAATTATGTGTTGCTACTTCATTAGAAAGATTAGGATGACCCTTAAACCTTTAACTAAAACTTTAGCGTGTTTACCGTGTGGGAAATTCATGGTATGTGCAAATTTGTGATCAATTACTACAACAGGGCCGCCAATACTTCCAAATGACCACTACAAATAAAAAAACGAAATTAACAATATTACTAATATTATAAACAATCGCAGTATGATAAGAATTATCTCAAGAACTGCTTGATGAATGTATTAAGAAACAGTCAACATCATATCGAATCAGAAAGACTATTACTTACTGCATCGACGCCTGCTGATGCACCTCCACAAAGTGCTCCTACATAAGCCATGCCTGCACAGTCTGTCTGAAATGGAAACATTCACATGCGATAGGCAAACAATGCATTTCCACTTATAAAGTGATGGAATTATTTAGAAAATGAAGGATGATTGATGATTTTTAGTTCGGTGAATGTTTTCAAAAATGAGTTGTTTATATTGTGATGTTGATTATTGAACATCTATCTCGCTACTGCAGTTGATGAATTTGTAGTAAACAGATACTGGCAGGTTTTGATGTTTTATTGCCTCAATAATACTTTATTAAACTCAAAGATTGAAATGTAGACTGACCTCATCAATTCAGCATTATGAATCCGAATATCTTTAAACTGACTGGCCTTCTTAATAACATCGATGACATAATTCTTAAATGAGCTAAGATCACTCCCTTCAGTTTTATATTTCGTAAAAGTAGAACCATTTGTTTGAATTTCCAAAACAACAAGCACCAGACGAACATTGATAGCTTGATAAATCTATGGTATACCATGCTCTCTAGTAAAATCATCAATTATGGCATACTATATATAAAAATAATATAAATAAAATATTGAAATGCTAAGGGCGCACATTTCTTTACAAGCTTACTATTGTTTTCAGAATCAAAAGAAAAAAACTTTTTAGCATTGCTTGTGGATTTTAAAAAATCGCCTTAAAAAGGGAATGTACAATTAAAAAAGTCCATTTGTAAACACGTTTCAGACATGTCATAAGATCTTAATCTCTATATATTTTTTTCTATAACTAAAATATTTCATTTTTACTTTTTCATTCAGTGATAAAATCCTTGAAATCAAATTTGTCATAAATTTGTTTTCAGAAAGTGTGACAATTCTAGTTTAAGGACGATTATTTCGAGGGCCTCCTTAGATAGATCTTACCTCCAGATTAAAGAATTACCAGTAAGCAGAAAGACACATGACATAAAGAACTCATAAATATGGTGGAGCCGCATTGAAATACTGTGTTTGCACACATATTTATGCTGTTACTAGGAAAATGTAATTTTGTGTGCATACACGATGAATTAAAAGTACGTTTATGATCTTAATTTGGCAAAATCTCAATCTCAACCTCGACTTTTTTATGAGCACCTAAGTGCTCATAAAAAGCGTGTAGAATGAAGTAAAAATTACCTTGTCAACTTGTAACAGTGCATTCAGAATTCTTTCAAGTACGTAACTAGTATCGTTGTTGTACTTTCGGTACTATGTGAAAAGATGGTAAAAGCATAAAATGTTATGTTCCACTTATTCAATCTTTCCTCCAAGATTCAATGAAGTTTGTACAAGAATTCATACAACAAATATGATAAAACACACCAACCCCTCATCAGCACACACAAACATCTCTACATATCTGGTTTGTGTCGTCGTACTGAGGCTCGACATTGATCAACTCGTAAGGTCTCTAAGTAGAGGAGAAAGACGATCAAAATGTTAAGCCGAAAAGAATAAATGTTTTTGTCTTAAAAAAATGATATTTTGAAAGGTTAGATTTTCTTACCAAATTTACATTTTCATTATCTAAATAATGAAAGCTTCCATGTTTGTTATTTATTATAATTATCTTTTTGCTGATTTGCCTTTGTTGCTTTTGATGCAATTTCACCTGTATTCCCACTCTCCCCCACTCTCCCTTGACCCAATCCGTTTTTCAATAATAAATAAATAGGGTAAAGAAAGTTATAGCCTCCCCCCCACCCCTGAATAACCAGTTAATAAAGAATCGAAAAATGATAACTAGTCTCACCAGGCTGGTATAAACCAGATATTTTAAATAACCAGTCTTACCAATGCTTCAGTAACTTCTCTTTTATGCTGTCAATTTCATCATCAACATTGCAAAATTTGTGACCACCGTGAACATCCTTTATAGAAAATTAAGCAATAAAATAATTTTTAGCGATACATCCCGTAAACACGCATTTCTTAAGTTACATAAAACTGCTCACATTTGGCTCTATGTCATATCGATGTTCACCGTCATCCAAACTTCTCCTAAATTAAAGTTTTATTAGTTCAGAACGAATATATAGATAAGCATCAATTGTTAGTGTAGATAGAAGCCTAAAATGCATTTCTTATTTAAATAAAGCTCAGTTATCTTAAATTTTCTCAATTTGTGATTAAAGAAACTTGACAGAATACAATTCTTAAAAAACCTTAAGTTATGAAGCATTCTTAATCTGTTCCCAATGTGTCCTTTGTAGTTAAACAATGGTAAGAGACATTATTAATACAAGAAAGAACAATCTTCGTACGTTGGCCCACGTCTCAGGTACTTATAGTCACAGATGAATCTTTTATTCCTCGTATTGTTCCTTCGTAGTGACACTTTTCAGGCGTATGCTATAAAACAGAGCGGAGAATATGAATCGAATTGATATAAGTAGCAGATGACTTGGTTGTTTCGAATGTCAAAAACATCTAAATCTACTTCATTGCTTTTCACAAAAGTCGTTATCGATAGAATAATTTAATTTTACCCCGGATTACCATTTGCGCGCCGTATCTCACGGAAACAAGTTGTTTATCAACTGAAAAAAAGAAAACCGAAGCCAAGAAGGTTGTCTCTTTTTCAAATTAATCCTGAAAAAAGTTATTTCAGACAATGTTTACTCATCATGAGGTTAGATTAAAGCTTATTTGTTCTTCTATATTTTCCATTTTTGTTCTGGGACCGAGGTTGCTTCCTTTTATAGAAAATCTATCGGATTCAAATATGAATGTAATTCGAATCTAAAATGTAAAAAAACAAACTGTTGTTGTCGAACGAAGTTGGTGTTGTTAGTTAGAAGTATTTCTAATGTACGATAATATATGTTTTATCATCGTACATTAGAAGAACTGATTAGAAATGTATCAGGCGAATGTAGCTATTACATTTTCAATTCGTTCTCTTTGGGATGAAGCAAAGTTTAGTATTCGAAGTAAAAAACTCATTGAACTTTTATCCAGAGAACGCTAGCAAGCTACCTACTGAAAAAGCGAAATAAAAGCAGGTGTGTTGTTTAGATTATTTGGTAGAGAAATTAATTTGGGTGTGTAACGATTTTTTAGTCGTTTCAAATTTCAGAGCTAAATTTTCCCTTGTGTTGTGTCTTGAGCCGGAAAATATTTTCTTTAAAAATATACTTTTAACAATGGGTCAGAAGTTAAGAATATCCTAAGAATATGTCCAACCTCGATTGTTTGTTCTAAATATAAAAAGAATTTGCCAATAGCTATAGCAACTTATAGAAAGCTTTATTTTGTTAAGGCATTATATATTTTCAGGCCATAGCCATGATAAGAATTTATTAAGAATAATGAGGATAGCATTTGTCAAGAAAATTAAGAACATTGAGGCTGAACCGAAAAAACACTATTCTTATAAAATCCAGCGTGTATATCCAAGAAAATAATTTATATAAACTGTAAAAAGTAATTTTTCCGTTGTTACTTCTCTTAACGCTACGAAGTGGGTGATTCAGTGTTGATGTTGTTATAATAAACTTTAATGTAAAAAAACTTAAATCAATATTTACATCTGTTACGTTACGATCGTTTGAAATATATTCGATTCTTAAATTCGAAAACGCTGCATTGTTATCACGCACGACACTGCTGTTTTCTTGATACATAAAATTAAAATAATTGGTGTTCTTGATTATGAGTTTGGATCTGTTAGGCAAACTGTTCCTTTAATATTTTGGATTAAAATCTTATGGTAGATATACAATATACCGAAATGATTCAAATTTTTTTTCTATTTTATGTGTTAATAACTGTTGATTTCTTATATTTTATGTAAAACTTTGGAAGGGTTGCTGTATGCAATAGACTAAATAGCTGATTTTAGTAATGACCTTTTTGTATGACTTTGTTTGTATGCTTTTGTTTGGTTTCCCTTACATGGATTCAATGAGAGATTAGGTGAATTCTTCCACGGGAATTCGGCTAGTATTAAATATTCGCTTGGCTGGTAAAAGCGAGTACTATATTAGCAACCCTCAACACCTAAACTTTTTTTGCCGGACTAACTGATTATTAATCACATTCTACAACGTGTATACAAAATGCAATATATCAAGTAGCACAATGGTCTAGTAATTTATTGACTTTCTTTTCTTGCTATTGTCTGTTTATCAATTGGAGTTGAAGATTAAGAATGTTATTTAGACGACATTCAGTGTTTTGATATTACATTGAGTATGTTACGTATGAACAATTTCTGGGTATCAAATATCCTTGTATTTAACCTCAATTGGTTGGTGCGTGAATTTTCTTTCCAAAATTATTCCTATATTATTGCTTTTTATAATAATACTTTTCGGGGACAATTCAGGAGGTGAGCAAGAACAATGCTAAAAAGATGGATTATTTGGGGGCCCGTTTAGCAACATGGTTGCTGTGGCACTTTTAAACATTTTTTAAGAAATAGAAGTTTTAGGCCTGTTGAATCCCCCAGTATAAATAAAGTTAATGTTAAAAGTTATTTCTAAATTAGTTATACATTGCATTTACATATTTTCAATTCAGCATTCACCAGCAAAGAACTGTCAGCAATGTTTATTTATCCTAGATAACTCTTATTGCTTTCATTATTAACTGCACATAATTACTGACATTCGGCCCACGCTTTTTAGCAACAAAGAGCCATAGCCAAAAATTATACAGTTGGTCGAAATAAATTGTTTCAGTAAAAGTCGCCTTCTTGCGAATGCAGTGTGCTAATTGGAAGGTGTAGGGTTTACAAAAAATCACTGCTGGACAGACAAACCAATGCAACACAAATATATGTGTTTGTTTTACTGCCTTTTACATAAAAAGGGACGAATAGTTAAAGCTTTAAGTTTCTCAATGTATGTCTGATTAGGATAGGAGAGGAGGATGGTATACACACTTTCTTACAGGTAACATCTTATCAGAAACGGAGGCGAAAACCTTTTAAAAAACAAAGTAACACTTAAACAACAGCCCGCCTGAAATGTGTAAATGAATTAACATAGAGTAAAAAAACAATCAACTAAGGTATGTATCAGAGACCTTCCTTGTAAACTTTATTTAACGGCGAACGTGAATTTTAGTGCACCAAACTGAGCAAGTGAACACGCGAATCTGGGCTTCCCAAACAAATAGGCGACAATTAACAAGTAAGAAACAGTTGAATCTGTACAAGAGAAAAACCTAAGCAACATTGAGCCATAGCCAAAATTTTGTGTTGCTTATATAAAGGGCGTGCATAAAACGTTTCAAATCTAAAAAAAAATGACGAGGCAGCAGCATAATCTAAAAAAACACAAAATAAAGACACGGTAAGAAAGAAACAGAATCTTTACACTTCTTTTGATGTTTGGACGCCCTTTCCAACTATTATGGCAGTGTTAAATGATTTTTCTTTTATGAGATGAAAATTCTTTAAAAATTATGTAGCTACTTTTTCACGAATACTAAAAAAGGGAAGGCATTCAACAATACGGTAAGTTTTGAATGACGCACACGTGCTCGATTTAAATGTACAATAAACTTGTTTGACAAATGGGTACTAAATTGATCGCTCATCCTCTTTATCACTAAAAACTAGACTACGAAGACTATTTGTATATCTAGGGGGGGGGGGCGTGAAAGTGCGTAGAGTATTGACTCTTGATCCTTTTCATTTGGGCTCTTAATTAATTGACACTAACACACTCTTTTGGATACATAAGTGCAATCGCATGAGATGATTTCGTGTCTCTGAAACCCGAGGGAAGCGATAATATCCACTAACAAAGCACTATTTCTTAATACCTTCCGAATTTTTAATGAACAAACGCACTTAGGATAAGCTGATTCTTATTTTTAGACAATTTTTTTAAAAACAAAGCCACTACAACTGTGTTTTTAAAAAGGATTACAAAGTTCAAGATAGCGCATCGAAAATTAATTATTGAAAAGAATTTCATTTTTAAAAGTGGTCTTTTGCGCAAATCTTCCGTCGGATGTTACCCCAAAACTTAATACGAAATTTTAATAAGAGCAGTGCTGTGAAAGTTGTTATCATTAAAACTTTTTATATTTTGTAACTATATACATGTCACTTAAACAATTCTTCTCACGAATCTTAAATTAGACACGAACTTAAGAATACCGAAGGAAAAAAAACGCTTGAATAAGAAAAACATGAATTAAAATTAATTCAATTAATTAAAAAATTGCCGAAAATATTTCTACCCGCTTCTTCCACTTTAACACCAAGAGCTTGGGTTATTGAGTCTATTTCTGTTTTGTTTAAATTTAGGAGTAAACTATTGATTCTTAAACAATTATAGACGAAAACCAAAGAATTAATTAACAATGGACTGATTTTCTAAAATATATTACTTTAGTTAATTGCTCTGCTTAATACATCACATCAGAGGTAACGGTACGAGAAGTAAGGGAAACCATAATGTCTTATATTTTTGTAAAATTATGTTATTTGTTTTTAGCCAAAGAAGAGCTTTTTCACAACAAAATTGAGCCACTTATTATTCAGCCAACTTAATGTGGGTGAAATTTTGCATAGGAGTTAATTTTCGATAATGTCAGCATTAAGTTTATAAAAAAGTGGATAAAGTAAGATACAGAAATATGCCTGTGTGTTACGCAAACTTTCTTTATTTCTTCTTATCTTAATGCATGAAATTTGAACGCAATAGGTACTGTAAGATGCAGGTCAGTTTATTTAACAAGAGTCACCTGTCAATTCTTGCTCAGGAAAAAGCAAGTAACCCCATTGCAAAGAGAAAGGTGTTGCTGGGAGTTAAGCGAAATGCTTTGGTAATGGATTGGATCAGAGTCTACATTTAGAGGAAAAGAAACATGTAAATGTTAGCTACGGAAAAGAAGTAAATATCTTATGGTTTATTACGTCTTCACATGGGGACAAATTATACAGAGAATCTTTTCAATGCTACATAAGCGGAGGGGTCGCTTTTATACACTTCTGGATATGGGTTTAAGCTATTACAAAACATCACAAATATGTTTTGGAGGCTATGCCTTCGTATAACAATTTGATATATCATTGCTTTCGCCGACGTTCTTGTCGGAATAAAGTGTTATTGCTTCATGATATCATGGCTTTTTCGTATCTTGCTTATTAGTGTATGACCTGCTGAAAAATAATTTCTTTTGTCGGGAATTCATAATCCAATTGTCATTAATGCAAAAATATTGCTTTATTTATAATTTATTAGAAAAACTACATATTATAGTCCTTATAGACACCTTTCTTGCATTGTGGCATTGCGGAAAATGAATAGTTATTGATTCTTAGCAATGACCTAACTTTAATGTCGCCAAATCTTGACAGATTTTTTACTATCCAACTAAAATATATAAATTAGTGTAATTAGGAGACCATTCTTCGTTTGTGGACCACGGTTGGTTAGTGCCTAAAGTTTTGTGTATCATATGCCATTATTACAATTTGCCATTAGAAAAATTGTAATCATGGCATACTGGGACAGAAAACTATTTATATTTAGAAAAAAACACCAAAAAAACCTGGATATGGATGTTAAAAAGAATTCTAATAAGTTGTGTGAAGAAATAATTAATTAACCTTCCTTCCGTCAACACATGTCCTGACGTAGAGCGGTTTTATTATGTACAAAAGAAAACTGCATTTAAATTTGTTATTAACGTAACTCAAATTGAAGCTTTCTGAATTGTCCATTCTCTTTGTTACTATCCTATGTCATTTGTGGTGTTTTAGATTTTTTATAGAAAAAAGAAATAAAAAACAAAAACAAAAAAGGAAGAAACAACGACGACATATTACCCATATTACCTTCGGTCAGCGTATCGACCTCGCAAGCTCGCTCTATACTTTTGACCTCGGGTAATATTTCTCGATAGATAGACAAAACAGTTTATATTGTATTTACTAACTGATAGCTATTTTGTTTGGGTTTGGGAAAACCAGGATTATTATCGAAAGATTTACTTGTGAAAAGGTTGTAAAAAACAGGTTTGTATAAAGAAAGAAAACGTTCGGTTTAAAGTTCATTGTACCAAGGTCAGAAGAAGAGTCTATCACACAAATTCGACGCCATTTTGCTTGTTGCTTGTTGCTCATTGTTGCGATGAACGCAATTTAAAAGTATCAACTTTTCTTGCTGTTTTTCCGGCGGAGTGATGCGAGGTTTTGGATTTACTGAAGTTGATTTTTGTGTCCTTATCTAGCTAGCTATGTTATCAATTTTCTGGTGAAGTTGTTTGTTTACATTTATAGTAACCATTTTGGTTGCTATGAGATTAAAAGTTATACCGTGCTGTGTAAATCCCGCAGTGAAGGCTTTTTAGCCAATCAGGGGCGGGACTAAGTTGAGGTAACGAAATGTCGTCCACCATGATTGAGTGATGCAGAAAATGTTTCCTTTTAAAAAGGGAACTCAGACCGTTGAAACAGATTCTTCTTTGCTGCAAAATATACTATTTAAAAAAAATCATTATCTATTAAGAAAGTGAGTGGGGCGAGAACACTCATCCCAGGCGTCGCGACCTAGGAATGTTGCTTAAAATGCAAAATTTAGCCCAAAATCATTATTAACAATGAAAGTGAACAGCAATGAAATCGTACAAATAAACTTTTTTTTTTAACGGATCTTTCGAATCTCACAATAAATGACCACTGATTTTTGAACATTTGAGCAAAGAGGTCAGACTTTTTATTGGCAGAGGGCAGGGCGAAAAGGAGCTATACAGACAAATGTTGGATGTGGAACTATGCAGGGAAAGCCATTTTTTGATGAACGTTGATGTTATTTGGTCCAGTTTTGTGACACGAGATGTAGGAATTTCGTATATAAGAATTGGCCATTTGATTCGAGGGATTAAGATGTTGTGTAGAACACAAAGTTTCTGGCTGCCCTTTAAACACGAATCGTTAAGGATAGTCAGATCACTTGTCAACTTATACTCTCTAGCTTATCGATTGATTTAGCATCTGAAATAGAACCATTGATGATGCGCACTAGGAAACCGACAGGTGATGAATGGATGGTATATAGGAGGTTGGAGCAGATGGCTCAAACACCGAAAAAGGTGTCGAACTTAATGATCTACCCTTTATAATTATCACGCTCCGTGAGTTTCCAGGTCAAAAACTCATGCCAGCCCATTTTTAATCAGTGGCACATCTGGAAAGAAGAATTTGAGCACCCAAGATCGATGATGACATTAGGTGAATATCGTCCATAAAAGCTCTAATCAAAGGGAGAGAAATATTCTTAGAAGAGATGAAATTAGGTGCAGGAACAAGGGCAGTGTAATCAAGGATGATGTTAATCACAGAGAGAAACAATATAATGGAAAGAGCAAAATCAGCGAAAATGCCCCGCATTTGCCGGTGCCAGCCACAGCCAGTTGTGGCTACGCACTTGCAACATCCAACCATATGGTTGCCAGACAAACACATCTAAACACATTTCATACTTTTGACCGAATAGTTCACATTCAAAGCCATTTCAATATTCGTCTTTTCAAAAACATTTTTGTTGTCAATATTGGACTCGCATAAATTTGCTTTTTGAAGTAAACATGTTGTCGTTGTAGTTTTCATATATTTCGTGAGCATCAGAAAATACAACTAATCTTACGTTTCTTTGATAATGGCAGTCAAAACGTTTCCCATATTAATCAGGTTATTTTTGTTATTCATCGTAAAAATTGCCGATAAAAATCATCAAAAACATCCTTTTTGGCAAATTGACCAGCGTAATACGACTGCGTGAATGCGTATATATTGTACCGAGGATTGCACATCTCGATACATCCACATATTTTTGTCTTTTTGATCACCTAGAACCAGAATATAACGAGAGATAACGTATTTTTCATGTAACCCGGCACTTTCCTTATCAAGTTTACCGTTATATGTCGTAAACTTGACCAAGCCATATTAAATCGTCGTTGGACTTTATTGAAGCCATGGTATTTTCCCATGTCCCACTATCACAAGTGTGAGAACTCTTATTGAGGATATGATCCTTAGAATGAAGCAGTTTTTTGCAGAAATGCTTCTTCAATCGATTCAGAACCTGACAGAAGACAAAAAAAATATATAAATATCATTAGATAGATTTTTCGATTATAAAATGATAATGTAACCCTCTATTTTTTGTTACATACCTGAAAAATAGCACCTTTAGCCATCTGATACGTCCTAAGCAAAATAAGAAGAACATAAGAAGATAACAAAAAGGTGTCAGCCGGTAACTGATACCCCAGTGGAAAGTGACATTTCAAGTGGAGCAATTGTTTGACTTATACAAAAATAGAGGCGAGGTGTGGAGCAACTGGTTAAATGTGGGGCACACGTTAAAGTGTGGATCCTCTGTTAAAGTACTTCTGATAGATGTTAGGATCGAGCAAGAGCTTACGCAAAAAATCATGTGATCCGACACAAATTGACGACGATAGCTAACGCATCCGACAAAGTCTGACACAAGCCGTGACATAGTTAGCATTCGCTATTGCAAGTATGTTTTAAGCACGAAAATTACCTACTCAAATTAGGACTGCAGTAAAGAAGGTGGATAACAGTGACTACTGAAAAGAGATGAGTGGTATAGGTGTAGAGAAGTGAAACCTATACTTGACTATTAAACACATAACTACAAGGGAGCACATCGATAATACACAAAATGCGTCAAATTTGTGATGTAAATACGTGCAGCGGTTTAGCAAAACGTCGGGAAAAGTACGGTAATGGTACCACTTGCCCACAGTGTGGTGAACTGAAATTGCCTTTGAATAAAGGATAGTCTACATAAAGCAACCTAGATTTAGCACCGATTGTATCGAATGGCTGATCAAAAAATGTAGAGAAATCAGAACCTGGCAGAAGTATTTTGACTGAGTGTATCGTGGTATGTTTTGGGTAGGGAAAGTCCTTTACTCAAAAGTTTTGTGCACTTCGAAAAAATTCAAAAGTAAAAATATACATATAATAAAAAAGATGAGTTGCTTCAAAGATGCAATGGAGAAACTCTACAACGCCAGATAGCAGCTACCCGCGACGCTTGTGCTGATTTACTACAGAGTGTGCGAGATACTGTTACCCTTTATTACAATGAAGTAAAGAAAAAAATTCGCCCTGGGACATCTTTGCACGAAGAAATCAAAGCTGAAGCGCAAGAGAGCTATTACGATGCTGAAGATATACAAGACGAATACCATGAAATTGAAGACATCCAGCTACATGTTTCCTCGACTAAAAACTAATCGACAGAGCCTGCAGGAATCGGAAACATTCAGCTTATATTCGACAAAAACGACACACAGCTGCTGGAAGATAGGCATCGTGTCAAAACATCTTCTAGACTGTTTGCGGAAGTAGCGGTGCATCTACAGCTTTGACAAGTTAGATGAAAGAACACACAACTTGTGTATGTGGAGCTGTATTGCCGTACACTACAGTGGGGATAGAAAGCAGCGCGAAAGGTTGGTCACCCGGGATGCCCTTGCCCTAGCGCGCGAGTACTACAAGAAAGCATATTATTAATAATTAAGCCTTCCTTCTCCAATTCGTGAAAGGAATTGACGTTCAAGATTCTTATTACGTTTTCAACTGAATACTTAAAATAAATTTTCGGGAATTCCAGAAGCACAGAATGTAGTTGTGTCAGACTGTTGAAAGTAAAAGTTTTTATTGTAAGAAACCTTTTGTGGCAATTTGTTAACCCTATTTGTCCCTGGTTCGATTTTTAGGTCCCATACATGTCAGAGCCGTCAATATTGGCTATTACTTGAAACTACCCCTAAAAATCTCTTTAAAATTTTTATAATTAGGAAACTATAATAACTTTCGTTAAGATTAGACTTGGAAATTTAATACAACTGTGCTTCATTTAAGGGAAATCAATGTGTAAATTTTTGACACATGGTTAATCCGATTTCCGATATTTTCCAATTTTTTCGGATTTTACCCGAAAATGCGACTTTTGGCATTATTTGATGCGAACTATGTAAAAACCAGAAAGTACGTGTGTCTTTTAGAAACTTGAAACAGAATGTGAAAATTTGATATTTTTTTTTTGGGGGGGAAGGGAAATTCGTCCACCCTCTTTCCTGGTCATAATATGTTCGAAATAGTCCGGAGCAAATAGGGTTAGGGTGGGATATGCGAGGGAGATTACCCCGAATAGGAGTTATCTAGGGGAAGATATCCAAGAGTAGTTGCCTGCAGTGTTACCTGTCGTGTTGTTGGAAATTGTCTAGTGACATTTATGAATGAGGAGAGGAGGGTTAGCCAGTTATTTAAATCGTGATGTTCCATGTCGTGTTTGAACAAAAATAGAATTCCTTGTAATAACAAAATACCTTGTAAGTATTTCGTCTTAACACACTTATTCGCTTATCTATTATGCCAGTATTTTTCACTTATAGTGACTAATTTTCCATTGCGTTAAACTTTGATTTGTTAAAAAAACATTTTTTTTCAAATGGCCGAGACTACAAAGACATTTTTAATCGGAGCAACAAAAATTTACTTCCCTTAAATGAATCTACTATCAGCTAAATTACTTTGTATTATATTATCAATGCAAGATTAATCATAACTATTATAATGCATTATTTATGTATTGACTGCAAAAGTACTCATAACGTATAAAGCTTGGAAACTCTTCTTAAGAATTCAGTTAAGTTGAACAGTGGAGAAATTCTCGCTTATACAGATCAGAATTCTGGTGTGATTTGAACTGTTACCGCATTTCAGGATTAGAATAAAATAATTGAAACGCTTCAAGTTTCGTTAATACGTACATGCTTTTATAAATTAATCGGGATTATGTTATAAGAAAACTCCATGTAGATTTTTTAAAGCTTAACGGAGGGAAATCGCTGTGTAACTCCTTCAACGAAATTCAAAATAGCTTAATTTTGTTCCTATTTAGATGAAGTTAAATTATTTCGTCTTTGCTTGGCTTGTCGTGCTTGTTATCGAGAATGCTGCAGAAGGTAGGTTGTCAGATTTCTAAGATTATTCCTTTCACACATTTTACATATCCTCAAAGCTCCGTGTTTGTTTATATTTAATAATAATCACACTACACATTTGAAATTCGTCGTTGCCCCCTTCCTTTACACTTACATACCTTTAATAAAAATATTTAAATTTATGCACTTTTTTTAACAGAAATAAGTTTTGAAGTTGTGTATCCTGAGCGAATTCACCATTCAAGATCAAGACGTGATTTGTCCACCTTAAGTGAGGTAAGATCTGCTAATTTTTGCTATATTTTTAATTATTATTTTTTCTGCTAAAGTTGGTCAGCGTTTTTTGCGAGAGCTAAATAAAAAATTTAAAATTAACTGCCAAAAAAATGACAAAAACAATCACTAAAAATGACTTTTATTTGTACGATTTATATGATAAAATCATAATTTTTTTTGGGTCAAACTGTGCTTTTTAAGCAACATTCCTAGGTTGCGGCGCCTGGGATAAGGGTTCTTGTCCCACCCACTTTCTTGATAGATAATGATTTTCTTTAAATTGTATATTTTACAGTAAAGCAGAATCTGTTTCAAGAAACTCAGACACTTTTTAAAAGGAAAAGCTTTCTTTATCCCTTAATCATGGTGATCTACATTTAGTGACCTTTGAAACGTAAATCTAACCACGCGATACTTGATATTAAAGATGCGACAGAAAATGTAATAAATTTAACCCTATTATACCTATACCTTTTTGTTTCTAAAGTAGTTTTATATATGTTAATGAATGCTTTTGGGTTACTAAGAAAACGTAATATATAATGCAGACCAGGATTTTTGAATTATCAGGACCAGAAAATTTCATTTTGCAGAACATTCTATGACGTAATTTCTGATCCTTATGACGTCATCAAATTATTTATTGATATGAAATGAGTTTGTACTAAGAAATTCTACAACTGCGCCAAGTTTCATCACTTAAGCATAAATGGTTCAGCCCCCAATCACCCGTCCCCCCTCCCCCTAGAGTTACAAGGGAAAAAAGCTCAGGCATAATGGAGTTAAATACTTAAAAAAAATATTACTTGTCCAGGGATAATGTTTCGTCAATTTTTAAACAAGGATGTTACGATTCAAAAACATAAAAACATTCTATAGACAATTTAATTTTTTTGATGTATTTACTGATGTAAAATACCACTTTATACCTGTCTATTGTTGTCGTTGTTTTGTTAAGGCTCCAACTCTTTTTTTCTTGCAGTGTAACGCAAGTAAAAAAAAATTGCAGCGTCCCCATTTTACATAATCTTGCAACATGTTTATGCACGTACGATTACGTGAATACGCAAGTATTGTCTGAAAAATTCATTAATTTCTCTGCAACAGGAAGAACGAAACAATGGTGTATTGTGTTGGATTTGATATAAATTTGTATGGCAAATTAATTTTTTTATAAAGCTATACACAGAAATACAAAGCTTTTAATGAAGTCCTGGGAAAATGTCCTGTCCGTTAAGAAGGATGATTACGATAAAAAAACATGTATAATACTGTTTTATATCTGTATTTTGTTGTCGTTTTTTCTTTCAATAGGTATTTTGCGATGCACTATCTTGAACTCGTTTGATCCGTTTTCAAAGACACAGTTGTAGTTGTTTTGTTTTAAGAAAATTGTCTAAAAATAAGCACCAGCTTATCCTAAGTGCGTTTGTTCATTAAAAATCCGCAAGTTATTAAAAAATAGTGCTTTGTTAGTGGATTTTAGAGACACGAAATCATCTCATGCGATTGCACTTATGCATCCAAAAGAGCAGTGTCAATTAACCAATTAAAGAGTCTATATCACAAATGGAAATGATCCAGAACCAATACTCTACGCACTTTCATGCCCCGCCAGATATACAAATAGTCTTCGTAGTTTAGTTTTTAGTGATAAAGAGGATGGGCGACCAATTTAGTACCTTTTTGTCAAACAAGTTTATTGTACATTTAAATCGAGTACATTTGCGTCATTCAAAACTTACGGTATTGTTGGATGCGTGCCTCTTTCGTGAGAGACCTCATAATTTTTAGAAGAAAGGCTTGTATATTACTATTATTTATTTATTACTTGGGTATTTATTATTACTTATTACTATTAACAAAGATCGGTGATAACATCGAAAGGAAGTGTTGCGAAATAGGTCAGGATAAGCCCTATTAACTTAAATATTGTTCAATAGTTTACCTGCTGTGCGCTGCTCAGATGTTTCTAATCCTTTTTAAAATCTCAGTTCATAGCAACGGTTATCTTCTATTAACAGAAGCGCCCTGTTAAAAATATAATAAGTCTAAATATCTTTTTATAGAATAATTAACATAATTAAGTTCGAAGTGACTATCAGAAAAAAATCGTCATTTTCGAATCTGTTGATTTAGAAAACCCATCAATTAGAAGAAAAACGTTGTCGGCACTGCTTTTTTCACATACCAGCGTGTAAATGAAAAAAAGAAAAAAAGGCTTATTCACACGAAACATACTTCTGAATATGATAAATAACTTTTAACAGTTTACCAGGATTAACACACCGTTCATATAGATAAGATTACATTAGCGCAGATGGTATAAGCTTCTTTACAACTTAATTTTCATCTTATAAAAAAAAATTATTCAACACTGCCATAATAGCTGAAAACGGAGTCTATACATCAAAAGAAATGCAAAATGTTTCTTTTTCACCGTGCATTAATTTTTTATTTTTTCAAATTATAACTGCTGCCTCGTCATTTTTCAGATTTGAAACGTTTTATGCACGCCCTTTATATAAGCAACACAAAATTTTGGCTATGGATCAATGTTGCTTAGGTTTCCCTCTTGTGCGGATTTAACTGTTTCTTACTTGTTAATTGTCGCTTATTTGCTTGGGAAGGTCAAATTCGCGTGTTCTCTTACTCAGTTAGTTTGGCGCACGAAAATTAAGTCATACTTATAATCACTTTCGTCGTTGAATAAAGTTGACAAGAAAATACATATCTCAGTTCATTGTTCTTTCACTTTTATTCATTTGCTAACTTCAGGCTGGATGCTGCTTAAATGTTGCTTTGTTTTTTAAAGTATTTTAGCCTTATTTTCTGATAAGATGTTACCTATAAGAAAGCGTGTATAGCTACCATCCATCTCTGCTGTCCTAAATAGAGATACATTGAGAACTTCAAAGCTTTCACTATCCGTCCCTCTTGATGTAAAAGGCCGTAAAAAATACATATATTTGCGTTGCGATTGGTTTGTCTGTCAAGCAGTGATTTTTTGTAAGCCCTACACCATCCAATCAGCACGCATTGTTTTTAATTTGGTTGAAATAAATTGTTATTAAAAAATATCAATTTATTTCAACCAACTGTATACTTTATAGACGTTTTTTAAATAATCAACACAAAATTTTAGTTATGGCTCATTGTTGCTCAAGTTTCTCTCTTTTCAAGAGTCAACAGATTCATACTTGTTAATTGTCATTTCTTTGGTAAAACGTTTAAAATGCATAAAAAATGTTTAAAAGTGCCATAGCAACCGTGTTGCTAAGCGGACCCCAAGTAATCTATTTTTTGATTGCTAACCTTCTGAAGTTTCCCCCAAAGGTATTATTATAAAAGGCAATATCCCACAATATATTCTTGCCAAGTTTAATAAGACAGCTTGAACCACCCCAAAGTTATTTAAGTTTAAATACAAGGATATTTGATACCCAGAAAGGCCAGTGTAAGTTAGGTTAACTGAAACAACATGTTGTAGCTAGCTTGGTAAATTTCATCAATGAGAGATATGCTGATAATGACATTGTTAAATCTTGCTGCTTGCAATACATGTTACTTTACCTTTTAATTTGTAATAAAACCAAAGCAAACAACCAGTTCATTTGTTGCAATGCCTTGCTAATTAAGACGTTCGAAAACAAAAGGGTCAATTAATTCTTGTCAATATTTTATATTTATCGATAGGATCAGCATGAAGATTCTGCAACTTACCACATCAAAGCAAAACATAAGGACTACATCATTGATTTAAAGAAACATTCGTAAGTACTTTTACATTGATGCTGATGCTGATTTATAAGCAAACTAGCGGTTGTTTTTTATTACGAACTTAGAAACATTTATTTAGGGGTATTCATCTGGATCAATCTTACTTCGAACATTTGATGATGATGGCCTTGCTGTTCATAATGATGTGAGTATTTTTTAATTTCTATACTTTATTCAGAAATAAACAATTTTTCATAAGTAATATACTCTACGTCATGTTAAAACTGAGCGTAGCCTAAATAACATTTTCAATCTTCAACTGCAATTAATTTTTATACATTTTTCAAAAATAAATAAATAAATTTGGTATACACATGTGTTTAATAACTAGTTAGCGGAAAGAAAATGTCTGAGTGCTGAGGTTGGTGTAGTAGTTTTTAACATTTGAAACCATAAAAATATTTTTTATCTGCTACATATTTATCAATTCGTTTCCTATCTCCGCTCTGTTTTACAGCATACGCCTGAAAATTGCCACTACGAAGGAACAATACGAGGAATAAAAGATTCATTTGTGACCATAAGTACCTGCAGACGTGGGCTAACGTATGAAGATTTTGTTCTTTGATTCGTAATGTACCTTACCATTGTTTATCTACAACGGACACATTGGGAATAGATTAAGAATGCTTCATAACTTGGTTTTTTAAGAATTGTATTCTCTCATGTTTCTTTAATCACAAATTGAGAAAATTTAAGATAACTGAGCTTTATTTAAATAAGAAATGCATTTTAGGCTTCTATCTACACTAACAATTGATGCTTTTCTATATATTGGTTCTGAACTAATAAAACTTTAATTTAGGGGAAGTTTGGATGACGGTAAACATCGATATGACATAGAGCCAAAGGATGTTGACGGTGGTCACAAATTTTACAATGTTGATGATGAAATTGACAGCATAAAAGAAAATTTACTGAAGCGTTCCTACCTTGGTAAGACTCATTGTTTTATACCAAACTAGTTTTCATTTCTCGATTCTTTTTTAACTGGTTTTCCACAGGGGTTTTCTGTAACTTTTTTTACCCTAAATATTTATATTATTGGAATACAGGTGAGATTGCATCAAAAGCAACTAAGGCAAATCAGCAAGAAGTTAATTATATTAAATAACGCACATGGAAGCTTTTATTATTTAGATCATGAAAATGTAAACAACGACTCTGAGGAAGAGAAGTATAGCGAGAAGTATAGCGATGTCAAAAAGAAAAGAAACATAGAGAATTTGGTAAGATAATCTAACCCTCAAAATAATTTTATTTTTCATATAAAAATGTTCATTTTTTTTGGCTTGGCTACTTAGAGACCATACGAGTTGATCAATGTCGAGCCTCAGTATGTTTCATACCTCACTACGACACAAACAAGATATGTAGAGATGTTTGTGTGTGCTGATGAGGGATTGGTATGTATTTATCAGATTTGTTACATGAAGACGTGCAAAAACTTCACTGAATCTTGGAGGAAAGATTAAGTAAGTGCAAAATAACACCTCATGCTTTTACCATCTCTGTTACATTTCTTTACATAGTACAAAAGGTATAACAATGATACTAGTTTGGTACTTGAAAGAATTCTCAATGCACTGTTACAAGTTGACAAGGTAATTGTTACTTCATTCAACACGCTTTTTATAAAAAACTAGTTGATAGAACTTGGAATTTGAGCACAAACGTTCTCAGCTTGCTTCCTGTATATTAGAAGAACATGCATGTTTGTATGTATGTTCGTACATTAAACTTCACCATCACAACTTCCCTATTTTGTAAAAGAACACAAATAAAAAATTTCAGTGTGAGAAATTTTAAGAAATAACTCTATACGTCAAGTAAAAACATGTTTGCAAATAAAATTACATTTTACTAGTAAATGCATCAGCATAATTTTGATTGCGAACACAGTATTTCAATGCGACTCCGCCATACTTATGTGTTCTTGATGTCATGTATCTTTCTGTTTATTGGTAATTACTTAATTTTGAGAAAATCTAATGAAACCAACGAAATTTGTCATACTTTCTCAAAATAAATTGATGGCAAACTTAATTGTAAGGATTTTATAACTCTCAATGAAAACATAAAATTGAAATATTTTAGTCATTAAAAAACCTGGAAGATCTTATGACTTGTCACAATGTGTTTAAAATTGCACTTTTTCTAATTGTAATTTCTCGTTTTGGAGAAATTTTTAAAAATCTGCAAACAAGGCTGAATTTTTTCTTTCAATTTGGGAAACAATAATAAGCATGCAAGGAAAAATGTATCCTTAGCGTTGTGATATTTCATTTAACCACATTAATATTGTTGCCTATAATATGCAATAATTGATGATTTTACCAAAAAGCATTGTATACCTTTAGGTTTATCAAGCAATTAATGTTCGTCTGGTGCTTGTTGCTTTGGAAGTTCAAACAAATGGTCCCACTTTTACGAGATACAAGACTGGGGGTAGTGATCTTAGCTCGTTTAGAAATTATGTCAACAATGTTATTAAGAAGACCAGTCAGTTTAAAGATATTCGTATTGATAATGCTCAATTGATGAGGTCAGTCTACATTTCATCTTTGAGTTACAAGATTTATTGACTGTCATAGCAAATAATTAGGAACCTTTGTAATCAACATAACAATATAAAAAAAATCATTTTCAAAAATATTTACTTGCTTAAAAATAGCATCATTCTTGATTTTCTAATTCCATCATTTTATTTGAGTAATTGCATTGTTTGTCTATCACATGTGAATGTTTCCATTTCAGTCATTATTATTGGAGTGACTGTGCGGGTATGGCTTATGTAGGAACACTTTGTGGAAGTTCATCAGCTGGCGTCGATGCAGTAAGTAATAGTGATTTTGATACGACAAATGTTGTCGTTTCTTAGTAGATTCATCAAACAGTTTCAGAGATAGCGTTTGTTCATAATAGTAGTAATACTGCTAATTTGACGACTTTACTTGTAGTGGTCGTTTGGAAGTATTAGTGGTCCTGTTGTAATAATTGGTCATGAATTTGGACATAATATGAATTTCCCACATGGTAAGCTTCTTAACAAGTTTTAAGGATTAGTTAGCATAGCTGGAAATCTTTCTGACGAAGTAGTAACATAATTGTTTTGTAATTTTAGATGGGGACGCCCTGCAAATGTTTAACACCAAGAGGTTGTTTGATGGGTGGTTCAAAGTATGCGTATAGTCGTTCAAGATACACATATAACGAAATTTAAGTCTAGATCCGTGTGATAAAACAAGCCAAGAAAGAATGCTCTTTATCTACATACAGAAATTTTAAAATATTAACCTTGTTTGTTTGTTTGTTTAATTTTTAGATCTGGTAGACCTGGTTTTTCTGATTGCAATCTAAACAGGCTTAAAGCAAAAACATTTGCCTGCATTAACGATTACCCCGTTGCTGTAAGTTACTTCTCTAGTATACAATATTTCGTAAATGCACTGATGCAACAATTGACATAAAAAATTAACATCTATTTTGAAGCCTTTATTATCCAAATGCGGCAATGGCATCAAAGAGCCTGGCGAGGAATGTGACTGTGGCACCCAGAGGTACTGCATGAATTTTTATGAAAACCAATTCTTAATTTTTTCTTACCTGGCACCTTTCAGTTCATTTATCACAGAACAGGACATGGAACAAAGTAGTTAAATGGTGTTTACATAGTGAAAACGTTTTGTTTAACTGTAGACATGTGCAGCTAACAATGATAACTGTTGTGAACCTCATGGATGTCGATTGAAGCCACATGTGCAGTGTAGTTATGTTAATAATCCTGAGTGCTGCTCCATGCAGTGTTTGGTAAGAATTGGTTTTGTTCTTAAAACATAAGTAATTACGTCCTATATTCACATAAAGATCACTTCTTTATATTCTCAACAGAACAAACCTAATCAAAGCTGTTGCAGTCCATTTTTTTTTATTACACATATATATATATTTATTTACTGGAATCAGGATTATTGTAATAAAAATACTAATGAATTACTTTTAACTTTTTGTAGTATAAAAAGCAAGGTACATTATGTAGAGAAGCCAATGGAAATTGTGACGTACCTGAGTACTGCACTGGACTGAATGCTGTAGTAAGTAATTTGTACCATCTTTAACAATATACATTTATTCAGATGTGGTTTTTATTGTTTAATTTTAACTTCTAGTGTCCAACAGATCATGTCATTGCAAATGGGATGCATTGTGGAGACAGTATAAAGGTTACCTAGCCTGTTTCTAATAATTCTAGTCTATAATTCTATTATGTTATACATACAATTACATTAACTTTGCCTCCATAGGTGTAATAAGTTTCAGTAATAAACCCCACACTAGCTCAGCAGAGGAGATGTGATACGGTGAATAAACGTGACCTAGAATGTGCATAAATACATCTTTAAATTTTTTTTATTAATATTTGAATTTTTTACAACAAAATGAATTTTGTCTTTTTTTATGAAGATGCTTATTGGAACACTACATCGATCAAGTGAACATAAAACTACACTTAATCCAAAAGTAATTGGTCGCTATTTTAAATTTGTACCGAAACATTGGAAAAAGAATGGTTATGCTTGCATGAAGATTGAGATGGATGGTTGTGAATCAAGCCAATGTGAGGATACTGTTAATTTTGTTTGCGCTGCAAATTATTTATGAATATTTGAAGACAACAAACGTCTCAACACAAGTAACCTGTTGTCTTATCTCATTTGCATAACTCTTACCAAAACAACTTCACTGATGGCATCAAATGTCGCAACTATATTTGCGTCTTGTTGATGTTAAATTAAGGTTAAAATCACAGGAATGATAAATTTATTTTTATTGTTTATTTGTTCATTTAACATGTTATAGTTACAAAAATGTTTTGTTTTGTTTGCAGCCGCTGCTTCATCGTCAACACCTATTATAACTGAGCATTTATACTATCACAGAGAAATGTGCGTTACGCCCAACATTACCAGTTGTTCCGGAGATGTTCCTGATGGTACTAAAATAATGTATCGTACAATGCCGAACTATGATTGCAATCACGAACATATGCAATTTATATATAAAACAGATGGTACTCTGATTCATAAATGCAGTGGAAAGAAAGTTTGTGCAAGTAGCGATGGAAAGTATTGGATTGTTTCAAGTGCATGTGATGCAGAAGCATCAAAATATACTAGAACAGCGGTATGGTTTGTCTTTTCCTATGAACCAAAATGGCAGCATAAATACTAATTCTGTTAAGCATTTTTTGAGTATTTTTAGACACGTAATTTATTATTTTCCTGAACATTCCTTTCTTGCGATCTTTAACCTAAATGTTCCAATGTTAACTTTGTTATTTTTCTTATTTTTCTTATCCTTCGTATCTTTCTTATCTTTCTTGCGAAAGGTTAGTTTATAAGATAGCCCTGTTGTTTTATTACAACGTTACTAATTCTAACACTTCTGTAGTACTTCTTTAGGTAATAGTGCAAAAGGAAAATCCACGTTTCTCTTAGATTCAAATGTTTTTTATCTTAAAACATCTGAAAATGTTTCTCTTAGGGCAATTCCTTAAAACAGATAACATCAGGAAAATGTGCTGGCGCTAGAGATGGCTGGCCAAATTCTGGTGATCTCCTTATGTTAAAAAGCACATGCGACGCTTCTTATCATAGATCGAAATTGTTCTTTCTCCATACAGGTTAGATCCTCCTTAAAATGTCACCTCCAGTGTATCTTGGGTCAGCATAAGGAAGTAAGCGGGATTTAAACAGTGATAAAAAGTAATAAAACCTTGTTTTTCCAATATTTTAATCGTGTAAAAACAGCACATTGATTTGAATCGACCTGTGCGAGTACGAACGTTTTATATAATAGAATTATTGTCAAAAAAATTGAAACAACGATTATATCACGTGCTTTAAGGGCACTGGTTAAAATTAGTACCTTTAGAACTTTCTAGGACACTTAATCCGCGAAAATACGTCACATAAATTTGAATCCAAGTTCCCTTACAATTTTGCTGTCATATTTTCAAATTTTAGACTGTATACTTCCTCTTGGTTTTGCTAATGGTAAACTTCCCGATTCTGCTTTTTCTGCTGGAAATTACAGAGAAGAAAAATACAATATCAAAAACATTCGTATTAACAAAAATGGTTGGTGTGCCAAGAGCAAGACAGATGGTAGTTGGTTTAAAATTGATTTTGGGAAGGTAAGATTATAAAGTAATATATATTCTTAAATTTAATACTTAATAACGTTTAGGAACTATGTTAGACCATTTACAAGAAATTTATGATTCTCATCTAAAAGTGTGACAACTTTCTTTAGCTCTTAAAGAGATATATCCAGGCAAAATTGGGCATAAGCCGCCTCGCACTTGACCACCATAAAGTTTGATGAAAAATAAAATATGTTTGTCGTGCTTAACCCTATTCGGTCCGGGGGGGGTGGGGCGGACCCCTGACGGTTTTTTTTTAATAACTCCTTAACGCTATGCTGCATGGCTATGATACTTACTGAGTTTCAATATTTATCTATTACACACCTGCATGCTAAATTTTAAGGTCCCATGTCTTTCAGAGGCTTTGATATTGGCTATTACTCGAAACTACCCCTAAAAATCTCTATGAAACCCTTATAATGGGGAAAATATAATAAGTCTTGTTAGGATTATCCTTAGAACTTGAAACTTATAACACAACTTTGTTTCATCAAGAAGAATTATTTGCCATGTTTTGGACATGTGATTAATCCGATTTCCTTGTTTTTTCGGATTTTACCCGAAAATCGAAAAAAACCGGTTTTCGGGCAATTTTTGTCAACTTTTATGCGATCTATGTAAAAACCGGAAAATATGTTTAAAAACTTTTATGTAGCTTTCAGAAACATCAAACAGAATGTAAAAATTCGATCTAGAACTAAAGTAATTCAATTTTAAGCAGATGGGGGCATTTTGAACTAATTTCAAGCTTTTGATGACGTCAAAGAAAACGTGTTGACGCAAGCAAAAATTTATTGCCGCCATTTTGTTCCTTTTGTGACGTACTATAAGTGTGCCAAGTTTGATTCAATTGGGAAAAGGCTATGAAAAGTTAATGAGGGGGGCGGAATCCGCCACCCCCCTCCCTCCCCGGTCATAATATGTTCGAAAAACCCCAGACCGAATAGGGTTAAGTGGTCGTAATTGCTTTATTTTTGAAGACAACGATTTAAGAAACCGCTAATTATAAAACGACCGTCACTAGCGTTTCTTTTCATTTATGAAACCAGCACATTAAATAAAACATAAGTGCTTTAAAAGTTAATTATTTAAATTGTTTTGTATTATTTAAAAAAAAATTAAATCAGCAGTTGAAAAACGATTTGGAGTGTCTTTAAAACCAGCCATAAAATATATATTGAGACAAAGCAGCAAATCTCGACGTTTTTGTAATTATTTAGGTCATCTATATACTAGGGACAGGCAATTTGAAGTTATTAAAGTTCATTTGTCAATGTTTGCAGCGGATTTGTGGTTAGATCCCAACTCGCTTTTTGCCAACTTGTGAAACCGCCAAAAAAGTACTTCTCTTGACATTTTCGTGAAGGATAGTAGCCAACAAAATTTCTCTTGGACTATAGTTTTAATTATACATCTTAGCGTGTTGAAGTCTCCCAAGTTAGAATGAAGGGAACCTATTGGAATTGGATAACAGGATATCACCTTATGTATTCGGATGATGACGTACAATGGCATGGGTACAAAGAAAGTAGCGCAACACATTGGAAAGTATGTTGACTTAAATCCAAATGTTAAAATTTCTTCACTTCGGGCAGAACATGTTTTCCACAAAGTTTGTTGACTTTTTTTTTAGGATATGAACAGTTACTGTTTTAATGGAGAATGCGCTAAGACATTTGATCACCAATGTCGCAGTTTATGGAATGCTGGTATAAATAATTTTCCCGTTTTTTTTTAAATTTCGTTAATGGGTTTCTTTATCAAATTTACTTTGCTGAAGAAAATAAGTCTATATATCTAATGACACATAGCCAGGGAAATCCTGCATTCGTTATGCTTCTTTATATATTCGAAGCGCGAGCGACGGGTGCTACCCGTCCTCGTTGCAGTCCAATTTCGGGATGTTGTGCGCTAATTGGTTCGTTTGAATATCATAATGTAAAAACAACATAAAGTGTTGGTAGCATTTATTAAAATAACTACATGAAAATCCATAAAGCGAAATATTTTCGTGTGGAACACTTCCTTCTAAGTGAACAAAGGTGAAAAGCGAAATCCACAGTAATGAGTTACCCAGCTTTTCTAGTTTTGCTATATTGTGATTTTACTAAATCTCGTAAAAACTATATGTCTTTTTTACTAGCTAGAATTTTGTAAAACATCGTTTAAGAACATTGTTTATCTTTAACTGGAAATGGAAATGTTATTTTATCGCCTAAAGGTCAAAAGCTGTGTTGTGTTAAAAACAATATTGTATAATCCGTTTTGGCAAATAAGCCGGTTACCATATTATTTCCTTTTTTGCAAAAGTAAGAATGGTAGCTATAATTCGTCATAACGGTCGTTTTATAAATCGCACAAACAAAATCGTTATCTTCAATGTTCTCTTTTGCTTAAAACTCGCACAAAAAATAATTTACACACGTTCCAAAAAATATATAAATCATGTTGTTGTCTTGTACAGTTTTGTACAGTTCTGACTGGAAAAAGAATTATTAACAAATCCTGAATTATTACTTAAATATATTCGCAATATCGGAAAAGTATTGTTTTTACCGAGAACTGGGCATTGACTATCTTGTTCTATTTTCATTTTATAATAAGAACTTGTCGTAACTTTAAACATTTTAGTTTTGCGATAAATGGATCATTAATTATAGGAAAATAATTTCAACTAACAAGTACTAAGGCAATAAAACTAAAAGTTCATAATATTGCATTGACCACCTATTTTTTCTGCGCCTTTTATTTTAAAATGTCATTGTTCGAAACTGGTGCAATTTTATCTGATTGAACATTTCTTAGACGCAAGGAAAGCTACCGATGTCTGTTGGTCGGAATTGAACAGCGCAAATCTGAGTGGCTATGGAACATGTGATCCAACAAAGAACGTCTCTTGTACCACAAGGTAAATTCAAAAATATTTCTAGAAAGTTATATTCCATCTTAATTTTATTAATATTGTGTTTGGTGTTATAGCAATATTCAGTGTGGACAGCTCCAGTGCGAAGCTGGTGAAACAAAACCATATTATGTCGACTATGGTACACAATACAAAAAATTCACAATTAAGGGTGCCAAATGCAGGTGTGTACATACCCATAAGACCTTTTAGTGTATTAATGAACCAAGATACTAATTACATAACAATTGAAATATCTGACACATCTCTGGTTATTTTGTGCTGAATATCTGCAATCTTTGTTAAGACTAAAGAATTAAATCTTCATATTGACTGTAAAGAAAAGCTTGTTATAATATCCAATTTTCAGCGGAGCTCAAATAACTACAAGTGAGCAGGTTGGGCTTGGTATGGTGGTTGATGGTACTAAATGTGGTGATGGAAAGGTAATATATTTGTTTTATATATAACGTCAGTCTATGTGTGAATGCATTGAGAACGGTATACCTCGAGTTTTGATGGTTCTGGAAAATGGTATCTTTAGATTTGCGTTAAACAACAGTGTAAGACACCTGTCGGGCATGGTTTTACAACATGTCCATCTACCAATGGTGTTGTTTGCAATGGCAAAGGAGTAAGGCGTTTTTTTTTTCGTAGCAGTCTTGACGCATAAACAAAAGCATATGACGTGCATATTAATTTGGAGGATTTTTTAGACTTGCCAGGCTAATGGAAAATGTCAATGTGAGGGTGGATATAATCCTGACAATGGTTGCACACAAAGTAAATAATTATTTTAGATACTATCGATATGAATTGAAACTGCAAAGCAAAACAAAAGGTAATACAAGTCCTATATATATCTGTTTTTTTTATAGAGTTTGTTCCGGTTGACGGGGTTTGGGGAGAATGGTCACAATGGACGGTGTGTAACAAAGGCTGCAGTAGTGGTACACGAAAAAAACACCGCTTCTGTAATCAACCCATTCCTAAACACGGCGGAGAAGATTGTCCCGGAGCAAGATTACAGGAAGAGAATTGCAACACAGAGCCATGCCCAAGTGTGTCATATAGTCATTTTTTTGTACACATTGAAGCCTTCCCTTAACATACATGCTTCTTACACTTGTCTAAGTTCATTTGCGAATGTTATGGTTTAGATACTTAAATTATCAACAACCTTAAACTACAATTACTTTTGCGGATTCTGATTTTTTCGGATTAGTACAGTTCCCTGTTTAAATTGTTTTATAACGGGGAGATCATTAAGCAGAACTTATGCTGCCTAAGGGCTGCAGAGAAATTGTCGAGATATGCTGTTTATCAATTTCCGGAAAAGGCCGGATTGTAGGTGAAATAAAATATAATGTGGAAAAAACTCATTTTGTCTGCAAAAACATTTAATTTCGTTCTTCCTCAATACTTATAATGTACAATGTTATCATTGAAATTAGAGTTATCTGAAAAGCTTTTGTTCGATATGTTATTTACCCTGTTATTATTAAGATAGTAGTTGAGAATAATACCTTACTTTAAATAAATATGAATGAAGTGTAAAAAATTTAATTTCAACGATTATATTAGGCCATCCTTGATTTCTACGCGTATAAAGCTAGATATCCTTTAATATAGCTGGACGTTCGTGCAAAGCAATTAAGATGATCCTTGAAAAAGATGGGCGAAAGGTTTATGACGGCATATATACAATAAAACCAAGCAGTGATGTAACGTTAAGTGTCTACTGTGACATGACCAGAAATGGAGGCGGTTGGACTTTGGTTGTTTCGTCTCATTCAAACTCGTGGACAGCTGAGAACGTGAGGCTGAGAAATAAAGATTCCCTAAACTAAAAGAAGATTATTCCATCTTAAAGTATGCAGATCTGATAAAAAGAAGCTACTTGATAAAAGATACAAAGTTTCAATACAGACTTGAAGCTGAAACACTTGGTAATATAAATAATTTATTGTATTCCAATTTTTAATGTCATTCAGATGAATCTTACGCTACACTTTGTTACTGGGATCGTTATAACAAACGCCTTAAAGCTAATGGTGCCTCTGTTCAACGTAGAGCGACATCAATGTCTTTTACGTCTGCGATGATATTTTTACAAGTTATAAAATAATAATTGAATTTCCTTTCCTATTGCGTGATAGCCTGCCGAAGAATAAACAGTATGTTCTGTTTTACTTTTAGGGTACTGGGGAGGTGTATTCGAGGCAACAAGTCGATACGAAGTAGATTCCTCAAATGAAAATCAAAAAGACGTGAAAATAATTAAGAAATTCAATAATTGGGAATTCAATTCGAATGGAATTGAACAACGATTGCCATATTTGCAAGGACATAGATTAACGACATCCGGATCAACAAAAAATCATTGGGGAACAATAACAGGTATGCCTGTTAGCTATAATGATATATAACCAATCTTTAAAGATTGGTTATATATCATTAATATATACCAATAATTCTTCAGTCTGATTATAATAGTTCCCTCCGCTGTTATTAAATCTAGCATATTAAAAAGCTGTATTTTTATTTAGATAACATAGCAGGTTATCATCCATCAGCTTGGATAAAAGGTGATCTTAAAATGCAAAAACCTGAGAGTGTTTGGTGAGTTGGTAACAAAGTAACAATCCTTTGTATATATACAATTTTATTGTTGAGTTCTAGCACGGAGATGGTGTAGTGGTAGCGCATTCGGCTTGTAATCATAAGATTTCAGGTTCGAGTCCCCACTCCGGCGCACTTTAAATGTAGTGTTGTCAACCCATTTGGTGCCATCTACTGACCTCTAACGGGCTTGTGTGGCAGTCCAGCAAGTTAGAACAATGCTATACGTATCTCTGGCGGTAATGTAACATAGTTATAGTCGGAGGGGAGGAAGAGCCAGCCGTTAGGATGGAATCCCAAGGATGTTAAAACTTTTCGTTACTTACTTACTTACAATGATTAAATGAGTATAAAGCTTCTATCTTTATTTTAAAGTACCACAGTAATTCCCACGAGGCTCTGTATTTAGAGAGTGTTTCCTTTGTTTGTAGTAAAAAGGTTTTTAACTTCTTACTTCAACTTCTAGGTACTGGATTCGTGAAGGCGACTACCACTATCCAAAATCATGTTTGGAAATTATGTTCAGAGGATTCAATGAGAGGAAGTTTTCAAGTGGTGTGTATAAAATTGAACCAAAAGCGGGTAAAATTGTTGAAACGATGTGTGATTTCGATCGTTATGCTGGTGGCTGGACGCTGTTAAGTAAATCCTCATCGAGACACAGCTGGACAAAGGAGAAAGTATTGGGCTTTAATTCGGATAATGCTGCCAAAAAAGAGTACTCCATCTTAGGACTAGTCGACAATATCAAACATCTGGATGATGGAGAGGTACAATTACCAGAGTGACTATATAACTATATATTGTTTCCTTATGTTTAGAATGTTGGATGATTTAAAATTCGTTAATGTGTGGATTTAACGCATTCACAATCATTTGTTTTACTCATGCCCTAAGTCTGTAAGAGCATAGTCAAATTTTTCAAGAATGGTTTAGTTTACTTCGGAATGTTTTATCGTGCTATTCTAGTTACTATATTGACTGACCCCTTTACTTTTAGAACCGATTTTTCGGCCTGTGACTTATTTTCCTTTTATTCCGTAATTAATATAGTTCGCCTTCCTTATTTCAGTCCAGCTTTGAGTACATGATAGAAGCTAATGGTGCAAATAGCAATGGTGGAATATTCTCAAGTAGCGTGGATTACAGTTTATTGACATACCCACCGTCTTCAGTCAAACCTAACTTGACCAGAAAATTTGGAACATGGGATGAACTTAAGGAGAATTTTGCCAAGTATCCATTGTTCTTGACATCAAAGAACGGTGTCTTTCTAACAGCTAGCACTTCTGTACGTTGCATAGATCTATTGTACTACTTTCGTATATACTACGTGTCCGTATGATTCTCGGGTAGTCTTGCTTAAAAGGAACTGAATGTTGCGGATTTTGTGGATTTTGCGGTTTTAGTTCTCTTCTCCGAAATTTCATTCCGGCGAAATGAAAAATTTCGGCCTCCAAGCGCAAAATTTTTTTTAGCAGACATTTTTAATCTCCTATTAAAAAATTATCAAAAGAAATCTTTATTCTATGCGAATTTTCTTCATTTGTACTAGCTAAGTGAGAGGCCAAATTTATCAAAACACAAAAGAAACCATATATTTTTATTTATTTTTTATTTTTTAAAATTTTTTTTTCTGTCTTCTTTATTTGGCTATTCGCGAAGTTTAATTCTTGCGAAAATTAAAAATGCACATTTCCACAAAATTTAATTCTTTTAAAGTAGTACTAATGCGCCATTTTTGTTTCTTCAAGTTAGAAGCACCTGTATTTTTTTAATTTGCACACATTTTAAAATGTTTTAGGATGACACAGATACAAGTGGCGCCATTTTGACTGACTCTACAAACACAGGAAGTTACATGAGTAATCTGGCCAACCCATCAAACATTAAAATTTGGATCCGAGAAGGTGGAAGGTATGAATTTTCTTTCTTTTACTTTGCACTTCAAAAATTAATTATGGAGGGAACTATTTTCATTGACAAGAAATGATTTCATTAGCTACCTGGCGGATATTTATTCTTCTTTTAACTTAATATTACTTATCAATTGTACACCTATTTTTTACACAGTCGGAAGTCTTGCAATGATTTGAAGATCATGGTTATCATAAAGGTAAAACGGATTATAAGGACGGTTTCTACATGCTAAAGGGGTCACAACCGGTATACTGCGACATGACAACTGACAAGAATGAAGGATGGACATTACTGGTGACTGCATCATCGAATGGTTGGTCATTTGAACAGGTAACACCCTTACATTAGTAACACCTTAACAACTACATTAAGGATAACTTCTTGATCAAATTCGATTCTAACACTTTCCATTGCAATGTCAATAAACTTTAAAAACTTAATTAAAGAAGTCTTTCAGTCTATAAGGATATGACTATATTATTAGTTGAAAATATCTGTGAAATAAAAAGAATTTCATCAATAATACATTATTAATTGTTTCTTAACATGACCCTGTCATTCATCCTCAAAACGGCTTCGTTCTTTTTTCTTAGACTTTGTCCCGAGATCCATTGCTACCTTCTCTTTACGATGACTTTTCAATACTGGATAAAGCTGACACCATAAAAGCATTGTCTAATGGAGAAAAATTCAAATATATGATTGATGCTCAACAAAGAAGACATTGGGGTGGAATCTGGAAAGCACCTATTAAATACTCGTATGTTCCTAAAGTAACTGTAGTGCAATACACAAAATTTCAGTACGAAAAATTTAAAACAAACGCTTCCTGAGCTTTAATTAATCTTTTTGTTTAGCAGATAAGTAAAATCGCCATATTGGTAAGAAGATTAACATTTTAGTTTTATAAAATTTGTTTTTAAATTCAGTTGGATTGCGATGATGATTTCTCAAACTCAAAAATTCTTAACCGAAGTTATTTGAAATTTTTCTGCTGAAAGTGTTTTATTTGTTCAGAAAGTAATCCGCCTGTTTACATGAAGTAACCAATTTACTTAGACGGGGGTTATTATCATAATTATGGTACAATTACAAAACTCCCGGCTTTTAAATTGGCTCACAGACTGACAGCGAGTGTTATAATATAAACTAGTTGGTGGCCCGTGGGTAAATTCATGGGTCCACCCGTCCTTGTTATACCGCATTTCGTGTCTCTCGCTACTTGTGCTACCATTTTACGCAGAAACAGACAGACGACGGTTATTATTAAAGAGAAAGTAAGATAATTAGAAAATGAAATAAAACCAAAACACAAGCTGTAATAATCTATTTCTCAGAGAAAATGAGACACATAACCGTGCACTCAATTTTAAAAAGTTACAATTTTCGGTTTCTTCCTTCTGTAGTATCTTTAGCCAATGTAGAAGGTATTATGATCAAATCACCTATGCTTTTTGACGATGCGTGATTTATTAAAACATTTTTAAACAATAGGCTTCTTGATTTTAGTTTCACATCAACTAGTAAGGAACGCGAAGACGTTGAGTTGCTCAAAAAATTTAGCAAATGGGACTATGAAGTGAACTGGTGGCGAGGACCTAGAGGACGCATGCCATATATAGGAAGAGCATCCAAAAACAAAGCCTTCTTAACAACTGCCAGCTATGACGACTACTTCGAATGGGGGTCTATTGTATCCAATAATTCTGATGGAAATATACCCTCAAGATGGATTACCCCGCAAATGAAAAGTCCTGGCGTTATTTGGTATTGGGTTAATGAAAATGACTGTGATGCTGATTATAAGAAAAGTATAAATCTTTTATAGCTTTTCTTTTGGATAGGTCAAACACAGAATTTTTAAAGTTTCAAGGTATTGAACACGTTTCGTAAAAAATTATTTCGATTTTTAGTTGATGGAAAATACAGCACCTGGTCACTGTGGACTCCATGCTCTTCATTTTGCGGCACTGGCACACAAACAAGAAAACGAGCCTGCAATAGTCCGAAGCCACGTTGTGGTGGTAATCCGTGTGAAGAGACGGCCAGTAATGAAGAATCTCGAACTTGTACCGGGAAGTGTTCAGGTAGCTACTTGTCATGCATATCCGTATCAAATCCAACTCACTATGAAGATTGTTCCATAAGAAATAATGTTTTTTGCTCTATCTTTAGTGTATATGTTTTTATTATAAATTTCGCCAATTAGAAACATCTATTCGAACGCCAGATGACGCTTATTGTTTTGAACCACAAAAAGGCGGCTGTAATCCAGATGATGAAACTATTATCGTTCTTCGTCCAACTTCCTCTCATTGTCACGGTTCCGAAGCTAAATTTGTATTCAATTCTGCTACTGGTGCTTTGCTTCACAAATGCAGTGGAAAGCCTGTCTGTCTCAAAGGAGGTAGCTCAAATTATGCCACACGACTTGTTGTCAGTTCCAATTGTCCTTCGCCTACTACCGCCAAGCATTTTTGAGGACCCTTTGTAAGTACTTATTTGGAGTACAACGGTGAATATGTGACTGAAATAAAATTCGTTTTTGCTCTATTTGTTACTTCTTTCACATGTGGCTCAGAAGTAATGTATGTTCTGTCTTAGGGAAAACCGTACAATTCAATACACTTTGTCTGGATCCGTACGGAGGTTCAATCAGAGATAACGTTGAAATAGCTTTATGGAGTGGTTGTACAGTCGCCAAAAGAAGATTCATAATGATTAACCTTGGTAAGCAAGTTTGACCGAGTTAAAAATATTGAACATTAATTCTACAAAAAAAGCCAAAAGAAACTCTTATAAACCCTTTCTATTTAACGAACCCCCGATATAGCGAACTCTCGATTTAACGAACCAAATATTTCGTCCCCGAACTCTAAAAACATCGATATAATGAACTCAAAGCACTAAATGTAACATAAACTCGGTAATATTTTCAAAGTTTTGTGCAACATCAATATGAAGATTATGTTTCACAAACAAAACAGTACAATGTCATCCAAATCGAAATGCAAATGCTGCTTTGATTCGAATTTGTTTTGATTTTGGATGTATTCGAGTAGAGTTCAACTTGATCACCGAGTGAGTGACAAGTCAGTCTAGCAATTCAAAAGCGATATTTTAAAGGTGAAAAATGGTGATTGTTACGACGGCATATTTTTCGGTTTTAGCAAACGGTCCTGTTGTAGCTAATTATTTTAACAAGATACAAGATTCTGCGTTCGCCAACTTAACAGCCGATCCACGGTATCCTAACTCACCAACAACTTTTGGTTTCATTGACAACTTTGATTCAGCTGCGAATGTTGGTGGCAATTACGGTTTACAACTAAAGTCCTACTTTGTTCCCCCACAATCTGGGTTTTACAAATTTGTTGCAGCATGTGATAACGTATGCCAAGTGTATCTATCTACCGATTCTGATCCTGCAAATAAAGCCAGCATTATTACTGTCACGTCATATACCAGTCGATATCAGTACAACAAGTAAGTGACAGCTTCTCTTTGAAAATTTCTTTGTTTTCGCAGTTCAATGTTTTGGTAAAGGTACTAGTTTATCAAAGGTTCTGTTGAAATCTCTAGTATTTATAAAATATAACTGTAAAAAAATACCATGATAAAGTAGATTTTAAACTATTCAATCCTCACAGCATAATTGGTAGAAAAACCGTGGAAGATATGGTGAATATGAAAAATATAAAAAAATTGGACCTTTCGGGTATTCGGGTCTTTTTACTTAAAAACTAACCGATTGACTTAAGGAATAAAAATAGCACATTTCAATATAAAAATAGGCCGTTGTAAAGTTCCTATAAAGATTTAAAGCCAGATTGATCGTCTGGGAAAATCCTTACCCGGGATTAAGTTAGTCAGTGATTACATGGGGAAATCATTAGTTATTATACCTCAAAACCATAATTTATATAATTTATATATATAAATTATAGTTTTGTTCAATACATAGAAAAAATAGAAAATCACAGCAAATAAATTTAAATACCTTTGGTACTAGCAAAAGAAAATCCGAGAGAAAGGACACCTCGTCACTGCATATAGGCTGAAGAAAAATATATATAGTGCAGATAAGTTATCTACTTTGTAGAAAAAAACAATAAAGAAGGGAGGAATTTTTATACATGTGTATATCTAAAGCCGGACTGCTTGTGTATTTGTAATCAGTATTATGTATGAACTATTCAGTAGCCTGTGAATAAATCTACGGGTTCGTCCGTCCTTAATAATCGCATTTCGTGATACCGTGGCACGACGATTCCTTTACGGATAGACAGACATAATACGGCTAGTATTAATATAGAGATTTAATATTTTCTAGGCGAACATCACAGAATTCAAACGCAATAAAACTGACTGCTGGTGATATGTATTATATGGAAGCCATTATGATTGAATTAGGCGGAGGTGATCACATCTCGGTTGGTGTTTATCTTCCTGATGGAACAGGAATATTGCCTATTACTTCCGATTATCTTACTATACCAACTTGACTTTAAACTACGTTTTCTCACACGCTTATTAAATTTAATTATCATAAAGCAAGATTAGTAACGGCACTTTTATGCACTTTGAGCATTTTATAACGAAATACATAAACGCATGATGAAGACACGCGTTGTAAAGGATGTAACCTGGTGGGAAACTGTAATAGCGCACCTGTTTCAACTCTCTGCCATTGTATTAATCTACTTGTCATAGTAGCCTGTTTTAGTCAGTTGCGCTCCTCAAGGTGGCAATGTTATTATTACAAAGAATCCAGTTTCGTATTAATTTTTCCAGGTTCATGTTAATTTAAAGTGTAACAGACAGGTATGATGTACACCAAAATTGGTACCGATCAGTCATACAGAGAAGGTCCAATTTGTACAAATAAGGTGGCAAATTAGGTCCATTAATCTACTAAAAGTAAACCCTTGAGATGGATTTCGAACAAAAAATGAATAAGTTATCAGGGCCTTAGAAACTTATTCGTGCATTTTCAGTGGTGTTTTAGCCCCCACCCTCAGAGTACGCACCCTTTTCTCCAAAGACCCTTCTTGGCCCAAGAAATAATTAGCTTTCTGCCGCGATTAGTAGCTGAGGAAAAGATCTAAATGGTTTATGCTTGGTACCTTTGGGTACCTCAATTCAGCCTTATAAAACAGAAGGGCCACCTTTCATGACAACCTAGTCATTAAATTGCGGCTAAAACAAGGGAAAACTTTGAATATGAAAGTTCGTCTAAAGTTTATTCAGTTCAAAGTAGCGCCAAATTTCTCTCGAAAGTCTGAAATATTTCTTATAGAATTAAAAAATAAAAAAATAAAACGATGCTTCAATATGCATCCCGGGAAATCAAATAACAGTTTCTAGAGGGGCCTTTTCTCATTAACATAGGCCACTGCATGGACACGAAACAAGGTTGCCGCATTGCTTCACTATGCGATAAAAAGAAGGAAAAAGACATCCATCCTCTGTAGAACATTCGTTTCAAACATAAAATTTTTCTCAGTGCGAAAATTGCTCAATTTCCAGATTCACACAAGGATTTTTTCATGAACTATTATAACAATAATTACCGGTTCTGATTATTGCATTTGTGAACTGTCTAAGTTAGAAAGAAAGAATAGTTCTTATCCTATATTATAATACGCTTGCGTGAGTGACTATGTGAGTTTTTAAAATCACGAGTCACTTTCTTATGGCTCATGCATTTTCTCCCCAAAGCACAGCGTTACGCTAAAATTTACTAAATTAAAAAAAATGCAAAACCGGGTTTATTTGTTGTTTATGTTAAAGCCGTACGGGACCGTTATTGTTAAAATAATTTTGGTTTTACCCCCGATTTAGCATCCACATGCCGTATCTCTCGGAAACAAGTTGTTTATCAACTGAAAAAAGAAAACCGAAGCGAAGTAGGTTGTCTGCTTTTCAAATTAATCCTGAAAAAAGTTTACTCATCATGAGGTTAGCTTAAAGGTTATTTGTTCTTCTATATTTTCCATGTTTGTGTTCTGGGACCGAGGTTGCTTCCTTTTATAAAAAAAACTATCGCATTCAAATATGAATAATTCGAATCTAAAATGTAAAAAACAAACCGTTGTTGTCGAATGAAATTAGTGTTGTTAGTTAGAAATATTTTTTTAAAAAAGAAAAACGTACGATGATATAACATCACAAAGAGAATTGATTGAAAATGCATCAAACAATTGTATACGCTTCCAATTCGTTCTCTTTGGGATGAAGCGAAGTTTAATAATCGAAGTAAAAACTGATTGGACTTTCCAGAGAACGCTAGCAAGCTACCTACGGAGAACGGGAAAGAAAAGCAGGTGTGTTGTTTAGATTACCTGGTAGGAAAATAAATTTAGGTGTGATTTTCTAACCGTCTTAACTTTCGGAACTAAATTTTCCCTTAAACATTAAATTCCTTGTGGTGTCTTGGCCGAAAATATTTCCTTTAAGCACTTTTTGTAAGAATTAACTCTGAACAATGGGTCCAGAAGTTCAGAATATCCTAAGAATATGTCCAAGCTTGATTGTTTGTTCTAAATAAAAAATTTGTATGATGCACAAAATTGATCAGAGGTTTTATTGCATATCAACAAACTGAACTTTTTGCTGTCCAAAGCAATGGGCCGTTATGAACAGAATTTTCCATTAGCTATAGCAAGTTATAGCAGGCTTTATTTTATTAAGACATTATATATTTTCAGGCCATAGTCATGCTAAGAACATATTAAAAATAATGAGGATAGTATTTGTCAAGAAAGTTAAGAACATTGAGGCTGAAACGAAAACACATTATTCTTATAAAAACAGCGTGTATATCCTAAAGAAGAATTTATATAAACTGTAAAAAAGTAATTTTCTGTTGTTACTGTTTTTAACATTACAGAGTGTGGTGATTCACTGTTGTTGTCGTTATTCTAAACAAAAAAATGTAAACAAACTTAAATCGATGTTTACATCTTACGTTACAATCTTTTGAAATATATTCGATTCTTAAATTCAAAAACACTGCATGGTTATCATGCACGGTACGTTTGCGCTGTTTTCGTGATACATCAAACCAAAATAATTGATTTTCTTGATTATGAGTTTGTGTCTTTTAGACAAACTGTTCTTTTAATATTTTAGATTGAAATATTGCGGTAGATATACAATATGCGAAATGATTCAAGTTTTTATTTTTCTATTTTATGAGTTGATAACTGTTGATTTCTTATCTTTTGTGTAAAACGGGTTTCTGTATGCAATAGACTAAATATTTGATTTTGGTACAGGCGCGGATTTAGACTATGTCAACCCTGTCACGCGACGTAGTAAAAAAATGAGCCAAATGTTACGCTGCGGTGTACGAGAAATAATTTCCGAAATAAGTTCCAGGGTTTTCAAATTATACCCGGAATCCCGGGAGCGAAATTCTACTTCTTAGTTTGCTTCGCCTTATCTACTATATCACATTGGTATAAATCGGTCGAACATGTTCGGAAGGATATTTTCGTTCTCAATATGACTTTCAACAGCTTGCGAGAGCGTGTGAAGTTGGTTTTCGAATAAGCAAATTCTTATGGGATACATGAAATATATGCCGAATTGCTAGAGGAGATTGAATGTAATTCT
Source organism: Hydractinia echinata (assembly GCA_030067915.1). Taxonomy (NCBI): domain Eukaryota; kingdom Metazoa; phylum Cnidaria; class Hydrozoa; order Anthoathecata; family Hydractiniidae; genus Hydractinia; species Hydractinia echinata. The sequence continues at coordinate 53,942 of JASGCC010000393.1, read as the reverse complement.
ATGTTACCATTTCCTGACATGCTACAGGAACAAGTTGATCTTTGTATAATCCAAAGAAATTAACCTGCAAAGTACTATCTTCCTGCCTATGTAAAAACAAACAAGGATCGCTGCACAATAGCTTTAAGGTACGTTGTTTTTGTTAACCTTTTTTGTTTCGATAATAGCTAAGCTATGTGTTTCTCCTTACTTGTTACTATGGCTTGAATTTTTATAATCCTTGCTATTGAAAACGTGCAAAATATTGAACTGAGAAGAGCAATTTTCAGTCAATTTTGTGGCGAATTTAGCTGTATATGGTTTCAAGTTGATACATTTTTGTTTAGCTAATTTCTAGCGTTTATCTTATAACAAAAGTCTAGTTAACTAAACTCATAATTTGTCCTATTTTTGATGAGAGCGGGGAAGAGGGGTATCCTTTCTACTTATAACTACTGTCCACAAAATTTATTACATTTCGTTAGCAAAAAGTTTTAATGTGGACATTTTAAGTAGGCATCAAGCTAAAATTTTTCGTTGAGTATTTTTAAGTCTTCTATACCGAACGGGTTAAGCAAATCATTTGGTTTTGTTAGCTTTATAAGCTTTTTAGTGATTTTTTTTTTCAAATAAAATTGACTTTAGTTATCAAAAAAACATTTACTTAGCCTCACATGCCGATTGAAAAGTTTGTTATGATTTTAAAATATCTGATTGGTTTAAATTCTCGCGAAATCAAGGTGATTGGTTTAAGAAACAATGCCATAACGGATCAACCGTGACTAATGTAATAAACAATGTGCGTGTTTTTCGATTGCTGATTTCGCATTTCTGTACAGAAAATACTGCAAACACTTACCATTTAAAAATTATAACGATAAGCCTAACAAGTATTATTGATATATTGTTGCAGTTGCGAAGCTTAATAATCTTATGGAAGCTCCAGATGTCAAAAATGGAAAACGTCTATCACAAAATTCTACTACGTAAACGTTCGTACCCACTTCGAAAGATTAACAGAGCGAGAGAGAGACGTATAAACAGAAAAAAACGCAGCTGCTGCTTTAAAATTGGACGAACAGATTTGTGGTGGAATATTATTTTAACTGGCGTAGCTCCTGGCGAAACGTGGAAGAAAACTTTAGAATACCATCTGATCTTTTCCACAATTTGGTTTCTGAATTACGTCCATACATATCTCCGGACCCATTATCGCCGAACTGTAGAGCTTTATCTGCAGAAAAGAAAGTGGCTATTGCTTTATATTGCTTGAAAGATACTGGCTCCCTTGGTATGACAGCGAATAGTTTTGGCGTCGCAATCTGTACGGCATCTGCAGTTATAAATTCAGTTTGTGAGGCTATATCGAAATACCTTGGACCAAAATACATAATTCTTCCAAGAAGTCAACACGAAATGCGACAAAAAGTTTCTGAGTTTGAAAGTAAGTTTGGAATGACGCAAGCGTTTGGGTGCGTTGATTGAACTCATGTCCCAATTCGTCGCCCTGTAATTAACTCACAGGACTATTTCTGCTATAACAATATTTTTCCCTCAATATCCAGGCTGTATGTGATTACAGAAGCTATTTTATGGATGTTGAGTGCATGTGGCCAGGTAGTGTTCACGATGCTAAAGTATTTTGCCAATTCTTCCACCAATATTAAACTCAGAAATGCAATTTTACCCCAAACCTTTCAAATGCCAACACAAGGAGAAGTGAAGATCCCTAACTATGTTATTGGTGATCCTGCCTATCCTTTAGTTCCTTTTTTGCATGAAAGAATAGGAACACTGTTCGAACAATGCAGAGGTAATCTTTAACAATATGCTTAGATCAGCACGAAACCCTATTGAGTGTGCCTTTGGCCGCCTTAAACTAGGTGGGCTATTTTAACAAGAAAAGTTGATCTGAAATTGGAAACAATTCCTACAGTTATTTACGCCTGTTTTGTCTTGCATAACATAGAACACAATAAAACTTATGTTGATGATGAATTGGTTAAAATGAAAATAGATGTCATGAAAAGTAATGAAAATGAACACAAAAATATCCCAGAACCCAATATACGCAGTAAACGATGCAGAAGGGTCTGTTATACGAAAAACTTTAATTATGTTGATTTCTGAAAATTTAGAAAAAAATAACGATATTTGAGGATCTCTGTATAAATATATTTTAATAAGAAAATAAACAGTATATAAAACAATAATAAACAAATATGTTGTGGTTTTTCGTGTTCTGTGAGATAATTTTATCAAGATAAATGTTTGTTTAAATAAGTTCGTTATTAGTAGTTATTTTCTCCCCCCCCCTCGGGGCATGTGGTGGCAATACAGGGCCATTAAGCATCTGTGAATACATATTATTTGGTGGATGCTGATAGAATTGGTTCTGGTTTATTGGCTGTGGTGTTTGCATTAACATAGCTCGTGCTAACAGCTCATTCGAACGGCTAATGCCACTACTAAGGTCAGTCATTGCTTTACTAACAGAACTAATACTTTCTGTAAAACTTTTAGTCGACTCTCTCATTGCGTCGGTCATATCTTTTCTAAATTGGGAGTCGTCTCTAGCTTCCTTGAATAATAACTGGTCTCGTTGAGCAGCTGATAAATGTCTTTCCGGATTTTTCCTTTTATTATCAACAAGTTGTGGTATGCAACTTTTTCGTTTTCTCTGCTTTGGTTGGATGAATAAATCATCGCCACTTTCTTCTTCGTTACTTTCTCTAGGGTTGTTGGAAGAAGTTTCAAGTGATGCAGATTCTTCAATGAGTTTTTCATGGTCATTTGGGGCAGCTACATCTGTTGAATTTAAAATAAAATCGTCCCCTGTCACACCAAATTCAAGGGGTTCAGTGTTTGCCGATCCTCCCCACGGAGAAATAAGTTTGTCATAGAACTCAAAAACTATTTTTCCACTTCCACTTCTACTACCACTTGTCACTGCCTTTGAAAATTTTTGTCTCGTCTCGTTTACTTTCTCATGTATTCTTTTTACTCCTCTTTTTACTAGTTCTTTCGATTCCTTTTCATTCGCAGAATCGACATAAACGGGTCCAAAATAACTTTCATCATCTTTATACATTTCGGCCATAGCTATCCTCAATTCTCTATATAACACTACTTTATCCGCATCGAAATCAAGACTGTTGTAATTTAACATACATTCGATAAGATTTTCAACCATATCTTGCTCCCATTTGAAGTTTTTTCTTCGTGGTTTTACCTTTAACTCTTTGCTATAGCCTTTGCTTTACTTTCAAAACAAACCAAAATATGGAGTTTGCCAAAACGCATGCGTATCGAAAACGAGACCAGCCCGTTTACCAAGCCAGCCCGCTTTGTCACTGTTTATATGGCGTTTTATTCAGCCCGCTTACCGAGATCTCGGGTAAAATAGGCGAGATCTCGGCAAGCGGGCCAGCCCTCCTCTCCATTTAAAGGAAATTGAATTCTATTGAAAAGAGCATTTAGGCGAGATCTCGGCAAACGGGCTGACCCTGTAACTGGGCTAGCTCGGCTTCCATATAAACAGCCCCTAAAACTTAACCTCGATACGGCTTGATATTTTCCCTTGTGTCACGACCCTGTTGAGGAAAACAACTTGGCGGATTAGTGTACGTAAAACTCGTTTTAGTAACAATAGCTTCTGAAGCTATGGCGTAGAACACGCCAAGACCCCCCAGCATTGTTTTTTATATATTCAACGCTCTGACATAGTAAAAATATTGGCTAGATCCGCGCTTGCTGGTATGACGTGTTACAAACTGCATAGTGTGGAAATTTTGTAATAACCTTTTTTGTATGACTTGGTGAAATATGTTGGACTTTTTAATGTCTGATATACTTTTTTCCCTGGTGTACTTCTGGCAAGGCACAGCAAGTATATAGTTTTAGCAGATTTCGCTTTTACGTAACGGTTGTTAGACGCCTTTGATTTTGTTGGACATTTTGCCCTTTGCATTTTTATTTTATTTTTATTTTTATATTTTTTTGTTGCACCTGCTTATATTTTAAACATTTTGTTTCAACGGGTATAAATATAGAGTAATGCAGACTGCGAGCAACCGCGATCCCAGGGCTTTTTTCTCTTTTTGCCCTCCTGTTATAAAAAAGAGACAAGGTTGGATTGTGAGTTTTAAAAATTCAAATTACAATGTTGTATGTTTTTGTTTGGCATCCCTTAATGGATTGAATGAGAGATTCTTGGGAATTCGGCTAGGAATAATATAATTAATTATCATCCACCTAAAGCAAATTTCTCTGCCGAATATTTCTGGATATTCGATAACGAATATTTGACACTCCTTCATCTTTAGTCCGAGGAGGTAAAACAATTGAATTAATCCTAAAGAATCTCCTTGAAGGAGAGCGGGGGGGGGGGATAATGTTATATGTTTCATTGTGAAGATTTGTTATCAATTTTGTTGTTTCACAAACAGTACTCTTTTTTTTGGGGGGAGGGGGGGGGGGAGATAACACGTATATTGGATCCATATTCGATTTCACCGAATCAATATCTGTTTATTACTTTCGTTAGTACTCAAGGTGAAAATTCGAAACAATTCTGTTCAAAGACAGACCCATACTCAGAATTCAAAAGTCTCTATCAAATTAACCAATGTAAAAATCATTGTGATCATCAGAAGGTCCCTATTCTTAATCAGGTGAATATATAAAGTTAAATGTCAAGCCTAAAGTTTAGATACAACAAATATTGATGTCAATATTTTGACCAAATAACTAAGAATCACATAGGTTTTGACGATTTTATGTTGACTGAGTAACAAAAAGCTGGAAATCCGAGTCTGAAAATGATATGAAACGCTGTGATATTATTGTCATTTCTATCCTAGCAACCCGTTTGCAATGACTGAGGGTGATATTTTCGGTACAGCACGGGGTAATCGGTTATTATTGTATTTGTTAACCGTCTAAGTTAGATTAAAAAAAATATAAGAATTTCGGTTTAATGTTCTTATAATATTGAAAATGAGAGGAGACGTATTTGTTATAATTTCGTCCTCCTGTATTTAGTATTTTTGGTAAAACTGGATATTAGATCATCGTCTTTATGGACAATTTAGCTAGTTAACTAGCCATGTTGAAGAAGCATCTAGACAAAATGTTGCTGAATCTGTTAAACTTGACATTGTTGTTGTTTCTATCCTATGAAAATGTTTTTATCGTTAAATTTATTGTAGGAGTTAGATAAATAATCATTTCCGATGCTTCTTAAAACTTGTTTTTCGTGCTTGTTTACATTTGAAGCTACCATTTTTCTTGACGACGGGCAATATCGCTCCATATCGGCCCGTCGTCAAGAGCGCTAAGCCAATTGGAATTCCTAAAAAAACGTATTGTCCGCCTGCAAAATCCAGGCGGTTAACAATCTTCAATAGTATTCGTTAGCCCGTGGAAAATGTACATATGACCCATATTGCTTTCTCGTGCCTCCCTGCCCTTCTGTTAACATGAATAATGAATTTTACTTGGAGTTATTGCAATTATGATAGGTGTTTTATGGTGTATAATGGCGTTTTTGAATACAAAAGCCCCAGTTGTGCTAGTCTAAGACAGAAAGGCTGTAATTCTTAAACTATTTAAACAATTTAAAACCTCGAGGTCCAAAACAATTAAATATAATAAGTCATTGTCCAAAAGTATAAGAAGAATAGAGATGTATGTTTAAGATTTACCTTAAAAAAGTGCATTTTAAAGTGATAACTTTGGTGTTACAAGTCAATGAACGTTATTCAAAAAGACCTATGCTGTTGAAAGTGATTTTTTCCTCAGTAATTTATTTCAAATAATAAAAAAAAGGGTCACTCCATCGTGGTAATGAGAAATAAAAAAAATGGAACAAGTGATCTCAAAATTCCTAACCAGTTTTCCTTCCTCTGTCAGTGAATATTGTTATCTATATTATAATAACCGTATACGTCTGTCCGTCTGTCTGTCTGTCACGCAAAATGGTAGCTTAGCTGCGCAGCGCTGCTTCCTCTTACCACGCCTCAACAGCGCTGAAGCAACCATAGTATTTGTTTTTTTCGTAACCTTTTCAACGTCCTACCAACCTTTTTATACATCTTTTTAAAGTCACGTCCCTTTTTACCACGATCTTCGCCACTGCGAAAAATCGACATTTTCGACCTAGCCACCCCGACCACTAATCCGGACCATTAATCCGGACTATTAATCCTGTAATAAGTAATAAGCCTATCAACCCTTTTGCGCCGGACTCTAACTTCATTAACCAATCAGAAACCCTATTCGCTTCACGTGTTTGCGCAACCTGGCGTTTCATTTTAGGCCGGGGCGTCCACGAGATCACCAGAATATCGCAACCACGAGGACGGATTGGTTTTACATTGGTTTTACACACTTAATCTGTTCTCAATCTTTCCCATTTTCTTTGAAGCACTTAGCTACACCTTAACGTTTCACCCCTTTATATTTCTCACGTTCTCTAGCCATGTATAAATCCTAAACAAACCAATTTTAAGATTTTAGCTAGGAACGTAGATTTCGAGGCAGCATTCTGCTAAAGCTAGCTAGCTAGCTATAGCTAGCCGTATTTATTCCCATTCTTTTAAAGTTTTTATTCAGTTTGATATATCAATATTTATTTTTATGTTGGGGTTGTGGCTATCTAGCTAGCTAGCTCTTGAGCTACCTCTGTCTAAAAAGTGAAAGTAGCAAAATGCAGTTTTTAGCTAGCTACAACAAATTTCTTATTTAATAATTTTTATGATGCTAAATATAGTTATGTAATTACACATTTTATTACTGTCATGAAAATTGGGCTAAATAATTCTTTTTAGCTGGACAGAGCAACGATGGGCCGTTTCCTGTGACTTTATTTAAACTGTTGTGATAGAATTTTGTTGAAAAATGATATTACGCCTATTACTCATGTGTGACACGATTTACCTGTAATAAACGTTCAACCTGGTGTTAACAACGGGCTGTTTTGTGTGTTTTTTATTTAAATTGAAGTTGTAATAAGTTTTTTTGGGAAAAGGCTATTACGCCTATACGCATGTGCGACACAGTTTACCTGTACTAAGTGCTCAGTCCGGTGTCATGATTTATTTGTTAACGTTTACTGAAACTTGCAAAATAACATAATATTGACTAATTTCTTTTGCTATCACGGGGTAACAACGGGTTGTACACTGTGCTAAAAGGGTATTAAGCATAA
>JASGCC010000393.1:17653-46728 GCA_030067915.1 Hydractinia echinata | reverse complement strand
TGCTAAACGAGCAAAAGTTTGCAAGGGATATATCTAGTAAGAAAAGGAAAGTCTTTCTGCAAATTTTTACGCCCATACATAAAGAAATTATATGTCCTTGAACCTTGTAGATAAAAATTTGGTAGCCTAGAAATTTGTAAAAAACTTAATACAAAATGTCTTTTTCTTCCCCTGACAACTCAGCCACAGAATTTCTAGAAAACTCTACCTCCTCTGTAGTGAAAAGCCTATACAATTAGTACTAGCACTTCCCAGGTTACACCCGCACCCCTTCGCTAAAAAATTCACTTATTGTACTTAACTCTGCGGCCTCCATATTTTCATCCTTTTCATAAATAATAGCTGGTCTTTTTAATGAAACAGCCATATTGGTTACAAAAGTTGCAAGCGCTTAAATTTCCGTAGCAGGTGTCTGGGCGGTCACGTGATATCGCAGTTGGTAGCCTTAACCATGTGAATACGCATTATGTTTTAACTCCTAAGACGAAAGTCCGTTTTTTTACCGGCCCTTATTCGGGGACCGTTCAGCCACTGGTCAAAGCAATCGAAATAATACTGCAGCATTCTAATTTACCCCACCAAACTTTTGTTTCATTGCAACAAGACACGAAAATGGCTGGAATTTGTAGTCAAAACACAGGGTACAAAAAATACAGTCTTGTTTTTTTTTGAGTGCGACAATTCAACGAGCAATTGTTAAGACGGCTTGTTTGGAAAAATTGGAGGACGATATTGCGGAAGGGAAACGGTGTAGATACAGACACGAAGCGACATGTACACGATCGAAATTTTAGCGATGAAAGGTAAGTTCTACGCCCCAAGGACTTGCCAGTTTTTTATATTTGACGGCCTGAATATAAAAGTTCTGGGACGAGTTTGCACAAAAGTCTTTTTTTTTTTTTCTGCACAGATAACAAAAAGCAATTAGATGAGTGGGAGCAGAATTGGCAGGAGAAAGAAGATTGGCAACCTTCTGACACCCCGAAAAAAGGTTATTGTCATAGCTCACAGATACGAGACAACTGTTATGATATTTCATGTTCTTATACACTAGTTTCCTAGGGTTTGTAGCTAGGAGCAAACTAAGCCATGGGTAAACGAGACAACCTATTTTTGTTCGCACAAAACTAAGTTCCTAGGCCCGGAACATAGATAAAACGATGTTCTTTTAAAAAGATTCCTAGGCTTGTAGCAATTACCTAGACCAAGATAAACGAGACAACTAACTTTAACCCTTAATGTTCTTATAAACCAGTTTCTTAGATCTAACATTCAGAATAAACGAGGCAACTTATTCTGACATTAAATGTTCTTAAAAACCAGGTTCTTAGAGCTTGTAGGAGTAGCCAAGGCTGTAAGATATTATTAGAATCCTGGAAACACATGAAATAAAAAAAGGGAAAACAATTGTCCGCCTTTCTTTTAAAAAAACTTTCAGGGTTTTCCTTTATTTTCTAAGAATTTAGCTGTATAAAAATGCATAATCAAGGAATTAAATTTCTATTTTTTAGACGGATGATGGTAACGCTGTGGTGCTGGAAAGCTCACAAGAGCAGGAGGAAAGTGAGACATTCGCCCTGAACACGGTAAATTTACAAATATACTATAATATTACAAATGTTGCATAAATAAACTGCATTTTAAAATTACAAATATATCACCTTCTAGAATTCTACAATGCTGGAGGAAGTGACACAACCAATCCAAAAATTAAAAGTGAGTAAAACTACTAAAATGAACAAATAGAATTTATTTATTTTTAAAATTCTTACTTTAAATATTTAGCCAATAACAAGTATTACAAGTTATGAGGACTTCGTAAATACAAGGGCAGGAACAACTTCAAAAACTGAAGAAAAGGGCACACAGACAACAGCCAAGTGCTGTCAGCAGTTTGATGCTCAGTTTGATGCTGTGGTTCAAAACCAACAAAATATGCAGCAGGAGTTCCAAGAACTAAAGGACTTGGTGACTGCATCCTTGAACATATTCCTAAATAGGCAAGCTGCAGAACGGGTAAGCTTGGAAGACGAGGAATTTGTGTGTCCAGTTCCTGACTTCGAAATGCCACCACTTTCACCACTGCATGATTCTCCAGCAATAGCCAATGAACATTTTGAAATAGTGGATGAGCCTCCAAGTGCGAATGATCCTCCAACAATTTCTGCTCCTTCCGCTGCCCAGAATTGTACTGTCTCGGGGCAGTTTTCTTTACAAGACACATTACCTGGACAGTTTGCACAGTCACTGGGTTCGATGAATGTCCTTGGAGTTACAGCTGTATTGGCCAATTCATCGGATGCAGTCGACTGTGCATTCCAGTTAATGAAGGGCATTTTTTTCAACAGAGGAATTAATGGCGTCTTCCCTGTCAGGAAAAAGAGGAAAGTTGATATTAGACAAGGGAAAAGTTGAGTGGGTTAAGACTCACGTTAACGCAAAATTTGGTGTGGGAGCAGACGAATGGAAACGGGTGGTCGATGGAATAAACTTAAAAATAAGAAATTTTCGCAAAGTTTATTTAGGTAAGAAATCATAAATATAAATCTATAAATATACTTACATTTAAACAGTGCAAAAGATAATGATCAAAGTACTAATACCCAAATTGAAATATGCATTTAACTTTGGTTTGGACGCTTCTACGGATTCAAGTAACCTTTGTCATTAGTTTTGCATTGACTTGTCTTTTTAAGTTTGACTTTGAACCCTCCATTCTCGGTAGCTAAACATACAAAAAGGGATAAAAATAAGTATTTTAAGAGGATTACCACCTATCATCACGCGTTTTCGTTGAAAGTTGGGCACTACAATTAAGTCACAAAACTTTTAACCTTCTATTCGAAGTCCAGCTTGCTTCACACAGTTAGATAATTTATGATGGAATGCAAATTTTAAACCGCGTATTATTGTAGATACAGTTGAAATCCATCAGGGTCTAAAGACTGCTCACATTACATGTTGATACAGCTTTTTAATTAAAGATAAGAATATGCATATAGACTTTTTGAATACTTATTTTCCACAGTAAGCCATTTTTATCTCTAACAACTGCATGACAGGCAGAAAGATGCAGGAGCTTGCTGAAGAAAGGTCTTTTTCAGTCCATTTCTTTCTACGGAAACATGGTTGAAGTTTTAAATATTACTGGGTGGAGATGGATAACTTCTGATTTACATATCATTTTAAGTTTTAAAATAAGTGAACAACTTAGCTAAACTGGTAAAGAGGTGTATTTTGCTTTGAAATCTTAAACTATATTTTTTTGTAAACAGAAAACTATATTGCTTGTAAGTTTTTAGTGTATATATAAATAAAATGTTAAAAAATAAATACATTTAGTTAGCTACCTATTTTGTTTTCCGTTTCCCTGCACAACTGCCTGACTCAATGGCAATTCAGAAAAGAGAGAAAATCCCCACGCTACCACGTGAAAAACACCTCAGTGAGAATATCTAATTTACAGAACCAAAATTTAAAACCGACCGACAGCACAGAGATTTTAATCCCCTTTCTTTTATTGCAATTGACAAAAACTATGAAATTTTATCCCCACCCCCTCCTCCCCCCAAAAAAATAGAAAAAAAATAGCAGGAACTTTGGCAAAAATAAAAAGCTACAGTTTTATTATCGAAACATCGTAGTTTTTTTCGCAAAGGGATGACTTACGGTGTGCCGTGTGTTACGAATTTATTAAACAACAGACCACCTTAATAAAATACTAAAAGCTAAACCATAAAGTGTTTGCTAAAGTTGGTTAAACTATTTATTCTCAAAAAAGAAAAGCGTGGTTACAGAAGCATTTTAGGGTTCTTTGCATGGTATCTTTTTTAAAACTTTATAAATTTTATTAAAAGGCAAGTCGTCTTAAACGGTCCTGCTTATTTCATTCATAAACGCACATGCATCAGTAATCTTTTTTATTGTCAGGTAGCCATATTCAGTCTACGGCCACTATCATGAGCACTAGTATTGCTAATAAATTGGTATCGGTAATATTGGAAATAATTACCGATACCTTTGGTGTATCGATAATAGATTGGTATTGATAATACCAATACAATCATAAGAGAAGTATCGATAATATTATTAGCACTACCGATACTTGCTAAAAATGTAACGATACTTGTAATTTTTAATTACCAATACTATCGTTATTTCTTTTGTTTTATTATCAATACTACCGATAAAATAATTACCGATATTATAGGTTGTTACCGTTTTCCCAAAACCGTCACATATTATGAAAAGTACTACAACAGATACTCTAGTTAAATGCGATGATTTAAACTGCTGTCTTCGACATAATACATAATTTTTTATACCTCTCAGGCACATAGTCCTCGTCTTCGCTGTCTTCTTATTCTGAATAACTGTCAGAATCAGATTCCGGGTTTTCTGCAGGTTTCGTAGATCGTGACATCTTTTCTGTGACAATATTCCTGCTTGTCAGGGTAAATTGTTCCAACACGTCCTCTTCCATTCCCTCTGGACATCTTTCCATCTGTTTTGCGATGACAGTCCAAGCTTTTGTTGTAAGTTGTGGATTTTACATTCCTTGCATCTCTCCCCGTCTTTGACTAAATAGAAACGAAAGCATCAGAAAATGCGGGGGATGGAATTCTTAGTTTAAGCGCATATTTTCAATCACTCCACTATCAATGCTCATTGCTTAATCAATACGACAAGAAAATAAGATTGCAGAACAAATGTATGGATAACAACACTTTTGCATGTGCCGATGGCCGCAACAACCGGTAAGCAACGTTACTAAAAGGTGGAATATTTTCTATTAGAACAGTTTATAACAAACGGAGGAATTCCATTAAGCAGCCAGAAAGTACAAAATGAAGTCTTATGTATTTGTGGTAAAAAGAACCCTTCTAAAATTGGCGATTGGGAGATGCTCCTATATAATATTCATAGATTACAAAAATTAAATGTAAATTTTGTCTATCCATATCAGTATCATCAAACAACGGTGAATCCTCGACCTCTTCCAAAATTGACGTTCCTGTGGCCACAAAAAAAAGATGTTTAGAGTTGCGAGGAGAAGAACAGCAGGAGGCGAAGAAAGTTGTGTTCGCGTTGATAAATGTAATATTTCCCCATGAAGGGTACCATGAGCTATCACAAGTCAATAACTCTCTTCCACGTATGGGTGTCTAAAAGGCTGCAATAAAGTTTACACGTTCTGCACTAACACTCTGAAATGCAATTTTGCGAGTCAGTGTAATTGTGATAGATACCTTCCTCCTCATCGCTTTGGTTCCACTCTTCCTCGGATGATGTGGCCTTGTCACCTTCAGCAAATACTTTGACTTGGATTATTAACAAACAAATAGAATATGTCGCAAGACTCGATGCTTAATCCTAACATCATAACACCTACCTTTGTCAACATCATTTTCACTTTCTGATGAAGAAGAATGTCCTGAATGCGCTACACCGGAAATAAAGATATGTCGACATCAAGCAAAAATTCTGTACAACTTAACTTTCACGCAGCAACAGCTTTGATATAGCAGCGGATTCCAGCGAATACTATTTTTCAGTGCTAATATTCTTTGTGTTTTCTGAATACGTATGCAAAACGTTAGATCAGTAATGTGAATAATAATGCTACAACAATAGATAAGACAACAGATGAACGGTTTACCGATATATAGCTTACACAGTTATGTTGAAATTGCTGTGCTGCCTCTGTTGACCATGTGAGCTCATACATGGCACGTCTCGCAACATCTGCCGGCAAGTACTTCACAGCATCCTTGCTGCCAAACTCTTTAACCTAAAATGTACAGAAACATGGATGTGTCACCACAAAAAGTCGACTGACTAGTTCATACCAATACAAAAATACAATTACTCTATTGCACTCACCAATTCTGCATCAATTTTATCCTGGACCTTTTGCATTTTCTCAATAGCAAACTTCTTAAATTTATCTTTTGGGACTCCTTCAGTGAAATTTTCATTCGGTCGAAATCCTAGACAAAGATAAAAAATAATGTTCTTTCACCGCTGACAATATGGTAAATTAATTACAAATTGTGCAAGAATCTTATCAGGCCTATTAATTTCGGTAATAAACATATGTAAGGAAAGTAATGAACTCACGAAACGTAGATGACTTATTAGTAGTAGAATCTGCCGTGTCAACAAAGTGTGATGTTGAATGCCCGGATGTCTTTTTACCCTTTTTAGATTGTTTCTGTGGAGATTGTGTGCTAAAACGAGTGCATAAATGGAAACTAATCATTTCAATTATTGAACTGCTGATTTTGTGAATTACTGAAACATTACATGATTTGTCAATGTATAATGGTGGTAAAAACAGCTTTTAATGATATACCTATCCTCAAACAAATAAACGGAACCAGCGTCGTGCGCATCGTCCATTGGATCTTCTGTAAGAAAGGGAATTTCTTATGCTCGAGTTTCCAATCACAATTTCTCTATGTCTTCCTCAATGTACCTTTTTTGTATTAGCTTCAAATATAACTGATAGACTGAAGGTTTGTTGCTGAATTGTGCTGCACGTGCTTCACTGAAACAAGGAAAACACGCTAGAAATATTATGAAAAGTACTGCAACAGATACTCTAGTTAAATGCGATGATTTAAACTGCTGTCTTCGATATAATACCCTAATTTTTTATACCTCTCAAGCACATAGTCCTCGTCTTCGCTGTCTTCTTATTCTGAATAACTGTCAGAATCAGATTCCGGGTTTTCTGCAGGTTTCGTAGATCGTGACATCTTTTCTGTGACAATATTCCTGCTTGTCAGGGTAAATTGTTCCAACACGTTCTCTTCCATTCCCTCTGGACATCTTTCCATCTGTTTTGTGATGACAGTCCAAGCTTTTGTTGTAAGTTGTGGATTTTACATTCCTTGCATCTCTCCCCGTCTTTGACTAAATAGAAACGAAAGCATCAGAAAATGCGGGGGGTGGAATTCTTAGTTTAAGCGCATATTTTCTATCACTCCACTATCAATGCTCACTGCTTAATCAATACGACAAGAAAATAAGATTGCAGAACAAATGTATGGATACCAACACTTTTGCATGTGCTGATGGCCGCAACAACCGGTAAGCAACGTTACTAAAAGGTGGAAAATTTTCTATTAGAACAGTTTATAACAAACGGAGGCATTCCATTAAGCAGCCAGAAAGTACAAAATGAAGTCTTATGTATTTGTGGTAAAAAGAACCCTTCTAAAATTGGCGATTGGGAGATGCTCCCATTTACTATTCATAGATTACAAAAATTAAATTTAAATTTTGTCTATCCATATCAGTATCATCAAACAACAGTGAATCCTCGACCTCTTCCAAAATTGACGTTCCTGTGGGCAGAAAAAAAAAAGATGTTTGTAGAGTTGCGAGGAGAAGAACAGCAGGAGGTGAAGAAAGTTGTGTACGCGTTTGATAAATATTTCCCCATGAAGGGTACCATGAGCTATCACAAGTCAATAACTCTCTTCCACGTATGGGTGCCTACAAGGCTGCAATAAAGTTTACACGTTTCTGCACTAACACTTTGAAATGCAATTTTGCGAGTTAGTGTAATTGTCATAGATACCTTCCTCCTCATCGGTTTGGTTCCACGTGGCCTTATCACCTTCAGCAAATATAAGTGGTCATTACACCATGAATTAGAAGAGAGAAAATGTGTCAACTTCAAAAAAACTTTGACTTGGAGTATTAACAAACAAATAGAATATGTCGCAAGACTCGATGCTTAATCCTAACATCATAACACCTACCTTTGTCAACATCATTTTCACTTTCTGATGAAGGAGAATGTCCGGAATGCGCTACACCTGAAATAAAGATATGTCGACATCAAGCAAAAATTCTGTACAATTTAACTTTCACGCAGCAACAGCTTTGATATAGCAGCGGATTCCAGCGAATACTATTTTTCAGTGCAAATATTCTTTGTGTTTTCTGAATACGTATGCAAAACAGATCAGTAATGTTAATAATAATGCTACAAACAATAGATAAGACAACAGATGAACGGTTTACTGATATATAGCTTACACAGTTATGTTGAAATGCTGTGGCTGCCTCTGTTGACCAGCCATGTTTTTAGATACCAGATGACGGGCCAAGCGTGTTACTTGTCACTGGACAAAGGGGCATGTGAGCTCGTACATGGCACGTCTCGCAACATCTGCCGGCAAGTACTTCACAGCATCCTTGCTGCCAAACTCTTTAAGCTAAAATGTACAGAAACATGGATGTGTCACCACAAAAAAGTCGACCTGACTAGTTCATACCATACAAAAATACATTACTCTATTGCACTCACCAATTCTGCATCAATTTTATCCTGGACCTTTTGCATTTTCTCAATAGCAAACTTCTTAAATTTATCTTTTGGGACTCCTTCCGGTGAAATTTTCATTCAGTCGAAATTCCTAGACAAAGATAAAAAATAATGTTCTTTCACCGCTGACAATATGGTAAATTAATTTACAAATTGTGCAAGAATCTTATCAGGCCTATTAATTTCGGTAATAAACATATGTAAGGAAGTAATGAACTCACGAAAACTTAGATGACTTATTAGTAGTAGAATCTGCCGCGTCAACGGCGCGTGATGCTGAATGCCCGGATGTCTTTTTAACCCTTTTTAGATTGTTTCTGTGGAGATTGTTTCTGTGGAGATTGTGTGCTAAAACGAGTGCATAACTGGAAACTAAGCATTTCAATCATTGAACTGCCTGATTTTGTGAATTACTGAAACATTACAAGGTTTGTCAATGTATAATAGTGGTAAAAACAGCTTTTAATGATATACCTATCCTCAAACAAATCAACGAAACCAGCATCGTCCGCATCGTCCATTGGATCTTCTGTAAGAAAGGAAATTTATTATGCTCGAGTTTCCAATCACAATTTCTCTATGTCTTCCTCAATGTAACTTTTTTGTATTAGCTTCAAATATAACTGATAGACTGAAGGTTTGTTGCTGAAAAAAAAACAGAAGAAATAATTACGTAGTTATATAACAACAATAATAATGGAAAGCTGTAACAATAACAACGCTTTAAATTTTATTTTTTTCAATTTGTTTTTCCTAATAAAGTGAAAAAAAATGTAAAACTAAATAATCAATTCAATTCTAAGAAATTGTATGTAGCTTAACTTTCGAGAAAAAACAAAGAGACAATTTCCGTAATCTAATTTTACATAACACCCACATGAGAAAACAACATATTTTCAACGGGCCTAAATGATTATAAGTTAACTAAAAAAATATGATTTTTATTTTACTCTTTTCAAGTCCACTTTTCGACTTTAACCAACATTTAATAAATAATTTTTAAGACAGCATTCTCATAATTTGTTTGATAAAATTACTACCATTTGTCTTTAATTATTCGATTTATTTGTGTTTAATTGTTTCCAATAACATTACCAGATTACTATACTTACATCGTACCCAAGTTGGCATTCCGCCTGGTGGTGAATTTAGCAACACATCCAAACGGTATGGTCTTGAAGCAAACTTTTCCTAAAGTATTTATTATAACAGCTATATAGATTTCTTTGTTTATCAACTAATTTATTTAAATACGGATATTTATTACTTTATTTATCTGAGAAACTTATTTTTAGGACTTAATAAGCAGAAGCTCCAACATTTACTTTTCTCCATGGTAAGTTGGGACTCCATATAGAATAACCGTAATTCTATTCCCTTTTCTAAATCGTCCAAAGCAAATACTCCCAGATAAATGTTGCTTTCCTCCTTAATTGCTCGTATTACGCAATTTGGCTTTGCAGAGTCATTAATAAAACGACTAAGTCGACGGTTAAATGTTGCATCGATGCTGAAATCAAAAAAAGATTAAATTAAATTTATTTATTTAATTGTTGTTTTGTCATAAACAATAAGTTTTATTTATTGTAAGATTGCAACTAAATTTTGTGCTAAACAAAACCCACATATTTCAGCTTTCTACCTGTTTTTTGTACAACTTATATATTTTATTATAAAATTTTCAAAATTATAAATGGAATAACTCACCTGAAAAATATCATTGTAAAAGTTACTTACAAGTTTATCATCTCTTTGATAGATTCTGAATAAATAAATTCCGAATTCCAAAAAAAAGTCGTACTGCGGAAATACGAAATGCGATATATAAAGGACGGGAAAATACATAGATTTACGAACGCGCTACCACCTCTATAACAATAGCCGTACTTTGTGCGTTCAAAATGATTCCACACAGCTTCGTTTTGGGTCCAGCGCAGGGTGAATAATTTGCTAATAGATTTTCTTAAGTAATAACAAGAAAGACAGAGGGCTCAAAACTGGGTTAAAACTATAAGAAATTCATAAAATATAACACAAAATCTAGAAATTAAATCAACGGCCTCTCTGTCACCAAATATAATACCAGGGGTTTTCATCAAACACGCCATTACAAGAGTACTCTAAGTAACAAGACGGGCAAAAAATGGACGAAATAGCGATGCCGAACAACATGTACGACGTTAGAAATAAACTTGATGCTTTTTTTTAATGAATATCATTGTAAAGGAAGATAATTGTAGACCGCATAAGTTGAAGTTTTTTATATCATGCAAACATTAAAAATAATTCGTTTTTTAAAAAAGAAAAAAATCAATTTTCATGGGATGTAATTGAAGTACCACGCATTACAGGCAACAGATAAACTACATTTTCGCCAATTTTTTTGTATGCACTGCTGACGTTGGCAAAATCTACAAAAACAACCTAATCTTCTGCTGAGTGGATTCTTCCCCGGCCTTATCGACTAGTATCTCTATAATAATACAAAGAGTGTGTCTGTGTGTCAGTAACAGGCAAAGTGGATTATATTTTTTACAATTTTCTTTGAAAGCGTCTATAATACATCCCCTATAAAAATGTTCCGTATTTTATAAACGTTTTGTTTAACGATTTTAATTGGCTAGAATGTGATAAAATAAAGTGATTTCATTAGTTGGGAATTTATTGCATTCTAATTTAAATTTACCGTGACATTTCGTGGAACTACTCCCACGGGATTTCGTTTAAAATGATTTTTTCAGCCTTTTTAATTAAATTATTCACAACCTTTTGTGACAAAAACCAGAATAAATTTGAACGGATTCTCCACGGGTTTAAAATGACTAGTTTTTTTAATTTTTTGCCTATATACGAATCTGGACACAAAGTGTGGAATGAATTGAAAAGTTGAAAATTGTCAGAGCTATATCTTTAATATTTTAGGCATGTTGGGTACAACAGTAAGCCGCGCTTTTCTCGTATGTCAAGGTTTTTCATCTCCTCCTGCTTCAACTTATGGAGATTTTGTCATCATCAAATACGTGGTACCAAAAGGTACAATTGTCCACAATAGCAGCGAAGGATCATTGACGAGATTGTGGAATGGTAGATCAAGCCAGTGGGGTGTATATCCAACAGAATTTGACCAATCGAACAAGAAATCGATTTCGTTTATATTGCTGATATGTAAAGCGTCTGAAGGGTCCAAAATGTCCAGATTGGAATTAATAAGTACAGATCTAGAAAAGCTGAAACAATGTCAGAATGGACTACAGTCGCTTTGTAAAACATAATTAGCCAGTGATAATGTTAAAGGTCATATCGAAAGTGCCTTTAAACACAATTGTTTTTAGTCTAACTCCCCTAAACGCCACTAAACACTATCTCAGAAATTACTTTTTCAGCAGTTTTATAGTTATTTTCTCATTCGCTTTGCTTAACCGAAAAAACCTGATTTATTTTCTTAACTTCACGCGGGACCAATAATAACGCGGTATTTAGCAGTGTATTCGTCTTAGTTATGTTACTAAAAGTAGGGGCGAAAGGATGTTTCAGAGACCTAAACTTTCAGAAAACACATCGTCTTTTCGGATCTCCACCGTCCATGTCTTTTGAATAAGCTGTCTGGTACTCCTCTATTCGCTGCTGGCAGTGCGTCACCCGATCTTAAACTATGTAGGCTAATTTTTGGGATTTAAATAGCAAACCTTAATTGCGTCTTTGAAACATTCACGAGCTCGAGTATACAATAATGGCTCATTTTTTGTCTTAATCGTTTTTTCTTGAAAATGTTATAGCTCTAAAAATATACACTCGTCTTCTTTCATTATACACGTCAATATAATTAGATAAATTAGAGAATTGAGATATTTTTGTGGTAGTTCTACTGATCAATAATCAAACTCTATCACGATAAATATCTGTTTTGCTTTTTTGAATAAAAACTCTCAGATGTGTTTTTTTTTAAGATTAAATCAGAAATCCGTAAATGTGCAAGTTGTTCATAGCGCAGTAATCCGGAAAAGCCAAGCAAACATATATTGATAGTTCTTAGATTTTGTAAGGTATTAGCAACAGATAACTGATCTTATAACTTAGATGACAAATCTACTGTCATTGGTCGTTTCTTGTTAACTTTATAAACATGTTCTTAACGATGATTGTTTGACACGGGTCATTAAAACATACTGCTTAATGAAACAGTTTTATGGCATAATAACAGCTATCTATAATCGGTAGGGAACGATTCTGCTGTGTTAAATTCAATAAAAATAACAAAACATAAAAAGGATCTGCTGGAAACTCTTGTATCTTAAATTTTAACGCCCATTCTTTCCAAGTTTTAAAATATTGTTCATACCTTTTCAAATGTTTACTTCTCTACATTTTGCATACGTTTCCGGGAATGCTTCAACTAATTCTATCAGATTATCTTGTCGTGGGAATGATGTGATCACGTGGTTTCTAACAACGCCTAAAGTTTTGAAGCAATAAATAAACTCTGTCTAATTATTCTAAGAACTTGTAAAGTCAATATACAGTGCCAATAATGGAGCATATGATTGAATTGAACCTGCAAGGGATTGACTGTTCTTACCACGTACTACCCTTAAACTCCGATTTTTAAAGACTCGATGATCTTTAATAAACGGAGATGATCCACTAGCAGGGGCCAAAAAGCTATATTGTTTTCTTTGCACACATCATATATTTTTAGAGCTAAGTATAGTTGGATCCAGACTTTACAATAATTGAAACAGCGAAGTTATCTATGTGCCAAAGAACATATTTATTTTTTAATAATGATTTAAAAAATATGAGGGTATAAGTGACCGAAAATAATTCTCGCAAGTTGAACTTTTTCCGACTCAATTTCTGAAAGATTTGTCACGCATTCGTACTTGTTGTTTATGCATGCGTGAGCTCCAATAGCGTTAATACTGGTGTCAGAATAAGCGACTGTCGTGGGAATTTGATATTGCATAAGAACTTTGTTGTTTAGGGATTTTGAATTATCTCCCCAAAATAAAAGCTCTTTTATGATGCCATTTTCGTATTTTACATTCAATTTTCTGTCCCAAGTTACTCTTGAATAAATTAGTTTGTAAAAATATTTTAATTGTGCGATATCTCCCAATACAAATTTTTTAGAGAGTATTTTGCCATAAAGTTGAGCTAATAATCTTGCTTCTTAATTTTGTCACGGGGAATAGAAAAGAAACAACTTTGGAGATCAATTGAAGACATTATTTCAGTTTGTCTATTCAGTATTCATATTACTGTGGAAAGTTTAACGTTTTTTGAACATGACAGTTTAGTAGGCCTACTAAACTATCATGTTCAAGAAACGATAAACTTTTAACAGTAATTTGGAGATAAACTTGTATACCTAACCACTGGATGTTATGCGAAGGGGTCAACACTGATTTTTTCCTGTTTATTACGAAGCCACAGTTAATTAATGTTGTACGAACAAACATGGAACGAGGTGTTGCATTTAAGAAAGAATCTGATACGCCCAATCCAAACTGCTATTTGTATGTTATTAAACCTCCAGAACTTTACTAGACACCTCACCCAATCCATCATCAAGATAAACTGCTATTAGTATGTTATTAAACCTACTAGGCACCTCATGACTTTCGTAAAAATAAATGGAGCAACTGTGAGACCAAACGGGAGAACTAGAATACAAAATGGCGCAGTTTTCCTTCGTAGAACCAAGAAAAACCAAGATATTTCTTAAAGTCAGGGTGAATATCGATATGGTGATAACCTGGAGTGATATCGAATTTAAAATGAAAGTTGTTGGGTTTTAGGTAATCTTTCATAACTTTCCAATCACCAAATTTTATTTTATCTTCATAAACATGCTTGTTTACATATCTGAGATCCACAATTAGGCGTATTTTATCATTATTTACGGAGATTGAAATTGGATTTACAATGTGTTGAATATCATCGTTTGGCAACATTTTTATTCTTTCTGTATTCAGGAGGTCGTTTACTGCCTCATCTACAAATAATTTGTTTTCAAAAGCTTATTTATTTATTTTTAAATATACTTCCGATATTTTGTCAGAACAAATTTTCTTCTTCAATATACCTTTACTTATGGGTATTGAGTGAATTATAGTTACTTTTAAAGTCAAACTTATCACTGTCGGGTTGCGAAATATTCGTATTACCCTTATCTTTAAAGTTTGTAGGATTCTGGTGTGGTGGTTGTGCTTGTTGCTGTTCTTTGGATTTGTGGGCAGGTATTTCTCCAATGGCCTAATAAATAAACATGATCCAACATAAATCCAATGATTTATGTTGGATCATGTCCAATTTTACGCGTTTGTTGCCTGTTTGAGGCAGATAGGGTTAGAGCGTAGAGTGATTACATATTGAAACGTGGTTTTGGTATTGAATGTAACTTTGCCTGCATTTAGTTTTTTATAATATTTTATCTAGAAGTTTTTCAAATTTGGTAACATTATGTATATATCTATTTGAAATATTTTGTCGCAAAAATATTTCCCAGTGGTCGTCATAGCAACAGGAATGCTAGACTCATATCGGACCAAAATGTTTTATCCATATTTTTCAGTTATAATGTTTAAATAATATGATCTCCGATCGATCCTGTTAATTATTACTGGTTTTACTCCCAATTTTGTTCTCAAACGACTCGTGGGATATTTTATGAATGTGTATGCGGAGTTTTGTGTATATGAAGCACCCTTGAATTAAGGGGTAGTTAAGCAGACCGGCCTTAACAGGTTACAAAGCAAACGTTTTCGCAATTTGAGAAATGTTGTGCAATTTCTCGGAAATAAAATTGCTGCAAAAATTTTTTATAAACAGACATTATGCAAATATAAAGAGACGTCCATTATTTTCTCTAAGAAGTTGACTGTTTTAATTTAGGAGCGCGTTTGATACACTTATTGGGCAGTAATTTCTTATACTAGACGACACTTATTGGGCAGTAATTTCTTATACTAGACGGGGGACCCGGCGTCGCACGCCGAGGTAAGCCACAAGTAAAAGTGTTACCCAGCATTTAAAAACCCTGTGGTGCAATTAATAAAAACCGTAAACTGTGCCACACATTCAGGTGGGGCACTCTAGTACAGCTATACAGTATGTCGGTGAAAGTTCAAAAGTGAATGTTCTGGGGAGCGCGCTTAGTACAGGTAAACAATGTCGCACATTCATGTATGTGCAATACATTTTTCCAAAAAAAACTTTATCGCAATTTCGGTTTAACAGAAACATAGAAAACAGCCCGTCGTTAACACTGGACTAAGCGCTATGTACAGGTAAACTGTATTGCACATGCATTTATGCTTAATACCCTTTTAGCACAGTGTACAACCCGTTGTTACCCCGTGATAGCAAAAGAAATTAGTCAATATTATGTTATTTTGCAAGTTTCAGTAAACGTTAACAAATAAATCATGACACCGGACTGAGCACTTAGTACAGGTAAACTGTGTCGCACATGCGTATAGGCGTAATAGCCTTTTCCCAAAAAAACTTATTACAACTTCAATTTAAATAAAAAACACACAAAACAGCCCGTTGTTAACACCAGGTTGAACGTTTATTACAGGTAAATCGTGTCACACATGAGTAATAGGCGTAATATCATTTTTCAACAAAATTCTATCACAACAGTTTAAATAAAGTCACAGGAAACGGCCCATCGTTGCTCTGTCCAGCTAAAAAGAATTATTTAGCCCAATTTTCATGACAGTAATAAAATGTGTAATTACATAACTATATTTAGCATCATAAAAATTATTAAATAAGAAATTTGTTGTAGCTAGCTAAAAACTGCATTTTGCTACTTTCACTTTTTAGACAGAGGTAGCTCAAGAGCTAGCTAGCTAGATAGCCACAACCCCAACATAAAAATAAATATTGATATATCAAACTGAATAAAAACTTTAAAAGAATGGGAATAAATACGGCTAGCTATAGCTAGCTAGCTAGCTTTAGCAGAATGCTGCCTCGAAATCTACGTTCCTAGCTAAAATCTTAAAATTGGTTTGTTTAGGATTTATACATGGCTAGAGAACGTGAGAAATATAAAGGGGTGAAACGTTAAGGTGTAGCTAAGTGCTTCAAAGAAAATGGGGAAAGATTGAGAACAGATTAAGTGTGTAAAACCAATGTAAAACCAATCCGTCCTCGTGGTTGCGATATTCTGGTGATCTCGTGGACGCCCCGGCCTAAAATGAAACGCCAGGTTGCGCAAACACGTGAAGCGAATAGGGTTTCTGATTGGTTAATGAAGTTAGAGTCCGGCGCAAAAGGGTTGATAGGCTTATTACTTATTACAGGATTAATAGTCCGGATTAATGGTCCGGATTAGTGGTCGGGGTGGCTAGGTCGAAAATGTCGATTTTTCGCAGTGGCGAAGATCGTGGTAAAAAGGGACGTGACTTTAAAAAGATGTATAAAAAGGTTGGTAGGACGTTGAAAAGGTTACGAAAAAAACAAATACTATGGTTGCTTCAGCGCTGTTGAGGCGTGGTAAGAGGGAAGCAGCGCTGCGCAGCTAAGCTACCATTTTGCGTGACAGACAGACAGACGGACAGACGTATACGGTTATTATAATATAGATAACAATATTCACTGACAGAGGAAGGAAAACTGGTTAGGAATTTTGAGATCACTTGTTCCATTTTTTTTATTTCTCATTACCACGATGGAGTGACCCTTTTTTTTATTATTTGAAATAAATTACTGAGGAAAAAATCACTTTCAACAGCATAGGTCTTTTTGAATAACGTTCATTGACTTGTAACACCAAAGTTATCACTTTAAAATGCACTTTTTTAAGGTAAATCTTAAACATACATCTCTATTCTTCTTATACTTTTGGACAATGACTTATTATATTTAATTGTTTTGGACCTCGAGGTTTTAAATTGTTTAAATAGTTTAAGAATTACAGCCTTTCTGTCTTAGACTAGCACAACTGGGGCTTTTGTATTCAAAAACGCCATTATACACCATAAAACACCTATCATAATTGCAATAACTCCAAGTAAAATTCATTATTCATGTTAACAGAAGGGCAGGGAGGCACGAGAAAGCAATATGGGTCATATGTACATTTTCCACGGGCTAACGAATACTATTGAAGATTGTTAACCGCCTGGATTTTGCAGGCGGACAATACGTTTTTTTAGGAATTCCAATTGGCTTAGCGCTCTTGACGACGGGCCGATATGGAGCGATATTGCCCGTCGTCAAGAAAAATGGTAGCTTCAAATGTAAACAAGCACGAAAAACAAGTTTTAAGAAGCATCGGAAATGATTATTTATCTAACTCCTACAATAAATTTAACGATAAAAACATTTTCATAGGATAGAAACAACAACAATGTCAAGTTTAACAGATTCAGCAACATTTTGTCTAGATGCTTCTTCAACATGGCTAGTTAACTAGCTAAATTGTCCATAAAGACGATGATCTAATATCCAGTTTTACCAAAAATACTAAATACAGGAGGACGAAATTATAACAAATACGTCTCCTCTCATTTTCAATATTATAAGAACATTAAACCGAAATTCTTATATTTTTTTTTAATCTAACTTAGACGGTTAACAAATACAATAATAACCGATTACCCCGTGCTGTACCGAAAATATCACCCTCAGTCATTGCAAACGGGTTGCTAGGATAGAAATGACAATAATATCACAGCGTTTCATATCATTTTCAGACTCGGATTTCCAGCTTTTTGTTACTCAGTCAACATAAAATCGTCAAAACCTATGTGATTCTTAGTTATTTGGTCAAAATATTGACATCAATATTTGTTGTATCTAAACTTTAGGCTTGACATTTAACTTTATATATTCACCTGATTAAGAATAGGGACCTTCTGATGATCACAATGATTTTTACATTGGTTAATTTGATAGAGACTTTTGAATTCTGAGTATGGGTCTGTCTTTGAACAGAATTGTTTCGAATTTTCACCTTGAGTACTAACGAAAGTAATAAACAGATATTGGATTCGGTGAAATCGAATATGGATCCAATATACGTGTTATCTCCCCGCCCCCCCCTCCCCCCAAAAAAAAGAGTACTGTTTGTGAAACAACAAAATTGATAACAAATCTTCACAATGAAACATATAACATTACTCCCCCCCCCCCCCCGCTCTCCTTCAACCAGATTCTTTAGGATTAATTCAATTGTTTTACCTCCTCGGACTAAAGATGAAGGAGTGTCAAATATTCGTTATCGAATATCCAGAAATATTCGGCAGAGAAATTTGCTTTCAGGTGGATGATAATTAATTATATTATTCCTAGCCGAATTCCCAATGAATCTCTCATTCAATCCATTTAAGGGATGCCAAACAAAAACATACAACATTGTAATTTGAATTTTTAAAACTCACAATCCAACCTTGTCTCTTTTTTATAACAGGAGGGCAAAAAGAGAAAAAAGCCCTGGGATCGCGGTTGCTCGCAGTCTGCATTACTCTATATTTATACCCGTTGAAACAAAATGTTTAAAAATATAAGCAGGTGCAACAAAAAAATATAAAAATAAAAATAAAATAAAAATGCAAAGGGCAAAATGTCCAACAAAATCAAAGGCGTCTAACAACCGTTACGTAAAAAGCGAAATCTGCTAAAACTATATACTTGCTGTGCCTTGCCAGAAGTACACCAGGGAAAAAAGTATATCAGACATTAAAGAAGTCCAACATATTTCACCAAGTCATACAAAAAAGGTTATTATAAAATTTCCACACTATGCAGTTTGTAACACGTCATACCAGCAAGCGCGGATCTAGCCAATATTTTTACTATGTCAGAGCGTTGAATATATAAAAAACAATGCTGGGGGGTCTTGGCGTGTTCTACGCCATAGCTTCAGAAGCTATTGTTACTAAAACGAGTTTTACGTACACTAATCCGCCAAGTTGTTTTCCTCAACAGGGTCGTGACACAAGGGAAAATATCAAGCCGTATCGAGGTTAAGTTTTATTTAAGTTTTAGGGGCTGTTTATATGGAAGCCGAGCTAGCCCAGTTACAGGGTCAGCCCGTTTGCCGAGATCTCGCCTAAATGCTCTTTTCAATAGAATTCAATTTCCTTTAAATGGAGAGGAGGGCTGGCCCGCTTGCCGAGATCTCGCCTATTTTACCCGAGATCTCGGTAAGCGGGCTGAATAAAACGCCATATAAACAGTGACAAAGCGGGCTGGCTTGGTAAACGGGCTGGTCTCGTTTTCGATACGCATGCGTTTTGGCAAACTCCATATTTTGGTTTGTTTTGAAAGTAAAGCAAAGGCTATAGCAAAGAGTTAAAGGTAAAACCACGAAGAAAAAACTTCAAATGGGAGCAAGATATGGTTGAAAATCTTATCGAATGTATGTTAAATTACAACAGTCTTGATTTCGATGCGGATAAAGTAGTGTTATATAGAGAATTGAGGATAGCTATGGCCGAAATGTATAAAGATGATGAAAGTTATTTTGGACCCGTTTATGTCGATTCTGCGAATGAAAAGGAATCGAAAGAACTAGTAAAAAGAGGAGTAAAAAGAATACATGAGAAAGTAAACCAGACGAGACAAAAATTTTCAAAGGCAGTGACAAGTGGTAGTAGAAGTGGAAGTGGAAAAATAGTTTTTGAGTTCTATGACAAACTTATTTCTCCGTGGGGAGGATCGGCAAACACTGAACCCCTTGAATTTGGTGTGACAGGGGACGATTTTATTTTAAATTCAACAGATGTAGCTGCCCCAAATGACCATGAAAAACTCATTGAAGAATCTGCATCACTTGAAACTTCTTCCAACAACCCTAGAGAAAGTAACGAAGAAGAAAGTGGCGATGATTTATTCATCCAACCAAAGCAGAGAAAACGAAAAAGTTGCATACCACAACTTGTTGATAATAAAAGGAAAAATCCGGAAAGACATTTATCAGCTGCTCAACGAGACCAGTTATTATTCAAGGAAGCTAGAGACGACTCCCAATTTAGAAAAGATATGACCGACGCAATGAGAGTGTCGACTAAAAGTTTTACAGAAAGTATTAGTTCTGTTAGTAAAGCAATGACTGACCTTAGTAGTGGCATTAGCCGTTCGAATGAGCTGTTAGCACGAGCTATGTTAATGCAAACACCACAGCCAATAAACCAGAACCAATTCTATCAGCATCCACCAAATAATATGTATTCACAGATGCTTAATGGCCCTGTATTGCCACCACATGCCCCGAGGGGGGGGGAGAAAATAACTACTAATAACGAACTTATTTAAACACAACATTTATCTTGATAAAATTATCTCACAGAACACGAAAAACCACAACATATTTGTTTATTATTGTTTTATATACTGTTTATTTTCTTATTAAAATATATTTATACAGAGATCCTCAAATATCGTTATTTTTTTCTAAATTTTCAGAAATCAACATAATTAAAGTTTTTCGTATAACAGACCCTTCTGCATCGTTTACTGCGTATATTGGGTCTGGGATATTTTTGTGTTCATTTTCATTACTTTTCATGACATCTATTTTCATTTTAACCAATTCATCATCAACATAAGTTTTATTGTGTTCTATGTTATGCAAGACAAAACAGGCGTAAATAACTGTAGGAATTGTTTCCAATTTCAGATCAACTTTTCTTGTTAAAATAGCCCACCTAGTTTAAGGCGGCCAAAGGCACACTCAATAGGGTTTCGTGCTGATCTAAGCATATTGTTAAAGATTACCTCTGCATTGTTCGAACAGTGTTCCTATTCTTTCATGCAAAAAAGGAACTAAAGGATAGGCAGGATCACCAATAACATAGTTAGGGATCTTCACTTCTCCTTGTGTTGGCATTTGAAAGGTTTGGGGTAAAATTGCATTTCTGAGTTTAATATTGGTGGAAGAATTGGCAAAATACTTTAGCATCGTGAACACTACCTGGCCACATGCACTCAACATCCATAAAATAGCTTCTGTAATCACATACAGCCTGGATATTGAGGGAAAAATATTGTTTATAGCAGAAATAGTCCTGTGAGTTAATTACAGGGCGACGAATTGGGACATGAGTTCAATCAACGCACCCAAACGCTTGCGTCATTCCAAACTTACTTTCAAACTCAGAAACTTTTTGTCGCATTTCGTGTTGACTTCTTGGAAGAATTATGTATTTTGGTCCAAGGTATTTCGATATAGCCTCACAAACTGAATTTATAACTGCAGATGCCGTACAGATTGCGACGCCAAAACTATTCGCTGTCATACCAAGGGAGCCAGTATCTTTCAAGCAATATAAAGCAATAGCCACTTTCTTTTCTGCAGATAAAGCTCTACAGTTCGGCGATAATGGGTCCGGAGATATGTATGGACGTAATTCAGAAACCAAATTGTGGAAAAGATCAGATGGTATTCTAAAGTTTTCTTCCACGTTTCGCCAGGAGCTACGCCAGTTAAAATAATATTCCACCACAAATCTGTTCGTCCAATTTTAAAGCAGCAGCTGCGTTTTTTTCTGTTTATACGTCTCTCTCTCGCTCTGTTAATCTTTCGAAGTGGGTACGAACGTTTACGTAGTAGAATTTTGTGATAGACGTTTTCCATTTTTGACATCTGGAGCTTCCATAAGATTATTAAGCTTCGCAACTGCAACAATATATCAATAATACTTGTTAGGCTTATCGTTATAATTTTTAAATGGTAAGTGTTTGCAGTATTTTCTGTACAGAAATGCGAAATCAGCAATCGAAAAACACGCACATTGTTTATTACATTAGTCACGGTTGATCCGTTATGGCATTGTTTCTTAAACCAATCACCTTGATTTCGCGAGAATTTAAACCAATCAGATATTTTAAAATCATAACAAACTTTTCAATCGGCATGTGAGGCTAAGTAAATTTTTTTTGATAACTAAAGTCAATTTTATTTGAAAAAAAAGTCACTAAAAAGCTTATAAAGCTAACAAAACCAAATGATTTGCTTAACCCGTTCGGTATAGAAGACTTAAAAATACTCAACGAAAAATTTTAGCTTGATGCCTACTTAAAATGTCCACATTAAAACTTTTTGCTAACGAAATGTAATAAATTTTGTGGACAGTAGTTATAAGTAGAAAGGATACCCCTCTTCCCCGCTCTCATCAAAAATAGGACAAATTATCAGTTTAGTTAACTAGACTTTTGTTATAAGATAAACGCTAGAAATTAGCTAAACAAAAATGTATCAACTTGAAACCATATACAGCTAAATTCGCCACAAAATTGACTGAAAATTGCTCTTCTCAGTTCAATATTTTGCACGTTTTCAATAGCAAGGATTATAAAAATTCAAGCCATAGTAACAAGTAAGGAGAAACACATAGCTTAGCTATTATCGAAACAAAAAAGGTTAACAAAAACAACGTACCTTAAAGCTATTGTGCAGCGATCCTTGTTTGTTTTTACATAGGCAGGAAGATAGTACTTTGCAGGTTAATTTCTTTGGATTATACAAAGATCAACTTGTTCCTGTAGCATGTCAGGAAATGGTAACATAGAATTACATTCAATCTCCTCTAGTAATTCGGCATATATTTCATGTATCCCATAAGAATTTGCTTATTCGAAAACCAACTTCACACGCTCTCGCAAGCTGTTGAAAGTCATATTGAGAACGAAAATATCCTTCCGAACATGTTCGACCGATTTATACCAATGTGATATAGTAGATAAGGCGAAGCAAACTAAGAAGTAGAATTTCGCTCCCGGGATTCCGGGTATAATTTGAAAACCCTGGAACTTATTTCGGAAATTATTTCTCGTACACCGCAGCGTAACATTTGGCTCATTTTTTTACTACGTCGCGTGACAGGGTTGACATAGTCTAAATCCGCGCCTGTACCAAAATCAAATATTCAGTCTATTGCATACAGCAACCCGTTTTACACAAAATATAAGAAATCAACAGTTATCAACTCATAAAATAGAAAAATAAAAACTTGAATCATTTCGTATATTGTATATCTACCGCAATATTTCAATCTAAAATATTAAAAGAACAGTTTGCCTAAAAGACACAAACTCATAATCAAGAAAATCAATTATTTTGGTTTGATGTATCACGAAAACAGCGCAAACGTACCGTGCATGATAACCATGCAGTGTTTTTGAATTTAAGAATCGAATATATTTCAAAAGATTGTAACGTAACAGATGTAAACATCGATTTAAGTTTGTTTACATTTTTTTGTTTAGAATAACGACAACAACAGTGAATCACCACACTCTGTAATGTTAAAAACAGTAACAACAGAAAATTACTTTTTTACAGTTTATATAAATTCTTCTTTAGGATATACACGCTGTTTTTATAAGAATAATGTGTTTTCGTTTCAGCCTCAATGTTCTTAACTTTCTTGACAAATACTATCCTCATTATTTTTAATATGTTCTTAGCATGACTATGGCCTGAAAATATATAATGTCTTAATAAAATAAAGCCTGCTATAACTTGCTATAGCTAATGGAAAATTCTGTTCCATAACGGCCCATTGCTTTGGACAGCAAAAAGTTCAGTTTGTTGAATATGCAATAAAACCTCTGATCAATTTTGTGCATCATACAAATTTTTATATTTAGAACAAACAATCAAGCTTGGACATATTCTTAGGATATTCTGAACCTCTGGACCCATTGTTCAGAGTTAATTCTTACAAAGAAGTGCTTAAAGGAAATATTTTCGGCCAAGACACCACAAGGAATTTAATGTTTAAGGGAAAATTTAGTTCCGAAAGTTAAGACGGTTAGAAAATCACACCTAAATTTATTTTCCTACCAGGTAATCTAAACAACACACCTGCTTTTCATTCCCGTTCTCCGTAGGTAGCTTGCTAGCGTTCTCTGGAAAGTCCAATCAGTTTTTACTTCGATTATTAAACTTCGCTTCATCCCAAAGAGAACGAATTGGAAGCGTATACAATTGTTTGATGCATTTTCAATCAATTCTCTTTGTGATGTTATATCATCGTACGTTTTTCTTTTTTAAAAAAATATTCTAACTAACAACACTAATTTCATTCGACAACAACGGTTTGTTTTTTACATTTTAGATTCGAATTATTCATATTCGAATGCGATAGTTTTTTTTATAAAAGGAAGCAACCTCGGTCCCAGAACACAAACATGGAAAATATAGAAGAACAAATAACCTTTAAGCTAACCTCATGATGAGTAAACATTGGCATGCTTTGTTTGAAATAACTTTTTTCAGGATTAATTTGAAAAGCAGACAACCTACTTCGCTTCGGTTTTCTTTTTTCAGTTGATAAACAACTTGTTTCCGAGAGATACGGCATGCGGATGCTAAATCGGGGGTAAAACCAAAATTATTTTAACAATAACGGTCCCGTACGGCTTTAACATAAACAACAAATAAACCCGGTTTTGCATTTTTTTTAATTTAGTAAATTTTAGCGTAACGCTATGCTTTGGGGAGAAAATGCAAGTGACTCGTGATTTTAAAAACTCACATAGTCACTCACACAAGCGTATTATAATATAGGATAAGAACTATTCTTTCTTTCTAACTTAGACGGTTCACAAATGCAATAATCAGAACCGGTAATTATTGTATTAATAGTTCATGAAAAAATCCTTGTGTGAATCTGGAAATTGAGCAATTTTCGCACTGAGAAAAATTTTATGTTTGAAACGAATGTTCTACAGAGGATGGATGTTTTTTCCTTCTTTTTATCGCATAGTGAAGCAATGCGGCAACCTTGTTTCGTGTCCATGCAGTGGCCTATGTTAATGAGAAAAGGCCCCTCTAGAAACTGTTATTTGATTTCCCGGGATGCATATTGAAGCATCGTTTTATTTTTTTATTTTTTAATTCTATAAGAAATATTTCAGACTTTCGAGAGAAATTTGGCGCTACTTTGAACTGAATAAACTTTAGACGAACTTTCATATTCAAAGTTTTCCCTTGTTTTAGCCGCAATTTAATGACTAGGTTGTCATGAAAGGTGGCCCTTCTGTTTTATAAGGCTGAATTGAGGTACCCAAAGGTACCAAGCATATACCATTTAGATCTTTTCCTCAGCTACTAATCGCGGCAGAAAGCTAATTATTTCTTGGGCCAAGAAGGGTCTTTGGAGAAAAGGGTGCGTACTCTGAGGGTGGGGGCTAAAACACCCTGAAAATGCACGAATAAGTTTCTAAGCCCTGATAACTTAATCATTTTTTGTTTGAAATCCATCTCAAGGGTTTACTTTTAGTAGATTAATGGACCTAATTTGCCACCTTATTTGTACAAATTGGACCTTCTCTGTATGACTGATCGGTACCGATTTTGGTGTACATCATACCTGTCTGTTACACTTTAAATTAACATGAACCTGGAAAAATTAATACGAAACTGGATTCTTTGTAATAATAACATTGCCACCTTGAGGAGCGCAACTGATTAAAAACAGGCTACTATGACAAGTAGATTAATACAATGGCAGAGAGTTGAAACAGGTGCGCTATTACAGTTTCCCACCAGGTTACATCCTTTACAACGCGTTTACTGTCTTCATCATGCGTTTATGTATTTCGTTATAAAATGCTCAAAGTGCATAAAAGTGCCGTTACTAATCTTGCTTTATGATAAATTTAATAAGCGTGTGAAAAACGTAGTTTAAAGTCAAGTTGGTATAGTAAGATAATCGGAAGTAATAGGCAATATTCCTGTTCCATCAGGAAGATAAACACCAACCGAGATGTGATCACCTCCGCCTAATTCAATCATAATGGCTTCCATATAATACATATCACCAGCAGTCAGTTTTATTGCGTTTGAATTCTGTGATGTTCGCCTAGAAAATATTAAATCTCTATATTAATACTAGCCGTATTATGTCTGTCTATCCGTAAAGGAATCGTCGTGCCACGGTATCACGAAATGCGATTATTAAGGACGGACGAACCCGTAGATTTATTCACAGGCTACTGAATAGTTCATACATAATACTGATTACAAATAACAAGCAGTCCGGCTTTAGATATACACATGTATAAAAATTCCTCCCTTCTTTATTGTTTTTTCTACAAAGTAGATAACTTATCTGCACTATATATATTTTTCTTCAGCCTATATGCAGTGACGAGGTGTCCTTTCTCTCGGATTTTCTTTTGCTAGTACCAAAGGTATTTAAATTTATTTGCTGTGATTTTCTATTTTTTCTATGTATTGAACAAAACTATAATTTATATATATAAATTATATAAATTATGGTTTTGAGGTATAATAACTAATGATTTCCCCATGTAATCACTGACTAACTTAATCCCGGGTAAGGATTTTCCCAGACGATCAATCTGGCTTTAAATCTTTATAGGAACTTTACAACGGCCTATTTTTATATTGAAATGTGCTATTTTTATTCCTTAAGTCAATCGGTTAGTTTTTAAGTAAAAAGACCTGAATACCCGAAAGGTCCATTTTTTTATATTTTTCATATTCACCATATCTTCCACGGTTTTTCTACTCAATTATGCTGTGAGGATTGAATAGTTTAAAATCTACTTTATCATGGTATTTTTTTACAGTTATATTTTATAAATACTAGAGATTTCAACAGAACCTTTGATAAACTAGTACCTTTACCAAAACATTGAACTGCGAAAACAAAGAAATTTTCAAAGAGAAGCTTTCACTTACTTGTTGTACTGATATCGACTGGTATATGACGTGACAGTAATAATGCTGGCTTTATTTGCAGGATCAGAATCGGTAGATAGATACACTTGGCATACGTTATCACATGCTGCAACAAATTTGTAAAACCCAGATTGTGGGGGAACAAAGTAGGACTTTAGTTGTAAACCGTAATTGCCACCAACATTCGCAGCTGAATCAAAGTTGTCAATGAAACCAAAAGTTGTTGGTGAGTTAGGATACCGTGGATCGGCTGTTAAGGTGGCGAACGCAGAATCTTGTATCTTGTTAAAATAATTAGCTACAACAGGACCGTTTGCTAAAACCGAAAAATATGCCGTCGTAACAATCACCATTTTTCACCTTTAAAATATCGCTTTTGAATTGCTAGACTGACTTGTTACTCACTCGGTGCTCAAGTTGAACTCTACTCGAATACAATCCAAAATCAAAACAAATTCGAATCAAAGCAGCATTTGCATTTCGATTTGGATGACATTGTACTGTTTTGTTTGTGAAACATAATCTTCATATTGATGTTGCACAAAACTTTGAAAATATTACCGAGTTTATGTTACATTTAGTGCCTTGAGTTCATTATATCGATGTTTTTAGAGTTCGGGGATGAAATATTTGGTTCGTTAAATCGAGAGTTCGCTATATCGGGGGTTCGTTAAATAGAAAGGATTTATAAGAGTTTCTTAAGGTTAAATCCAAGGGGAATGGACTTTGGTTCGTTATATCGAGATGTTCACTACACTGAGGGTTTGTTATGTCGAGAGTCTACTGTATATATATGTATTGGCTTTTTTTGTAGAATTAATGTTCAATATTTTTAACTCGGTCAAACTTGCTTACCAAGGTTAGTCATTATGAATCTTCTTTTGGCGACTGTACAACCACTCCATAAAGCTATTTCAACGTTATCTCTGATTGAACCTCCGTACGGATCCAGACAAAGTGTATTGAATTGTACGGTTTTCCCTAAGACAGAACATACATTACTTCTGAGCCACATGTGAAAGAAGTAACAAATAGAGCAAAAACGAATTTTATTTCAGTCACATATTCACCGTTGTACTCCAAATAAGTACTTACAAAGGGTCCTCAATAAATGCTTGGCGGTAGTAGGCGAAGGACAATTGGAACTGACAACAAGTCGTGTGGCATAATTTGAGCTACCTCCTTTGAGACAGACAGGCTTTCCACTGCATTTGTGAAGCAAAGCACCAGTAGCAGAATTGAATACAAATTTAGCTTCGGAACCGTGACAATGAGAGGAAGTTGGACGAAGAACGATAATAGTTTCATCATCTGGATTACAGCCGCCTTTTTGTGGTTCAAAACAATAAGCGTCATCTGGCGTTCGAATAGATGTTTCTAATTGGCGAAATTTATAATAAAAACATATACACTAAAGATAGAGCAAAAAACATTATTTCTTATGGAACAATCTTCATAGTGAGTTGGATTTGATACGGATATGCATGACAAGTAGCTACCTGAACACTTCCCGGTACAAGTTCGAGATTCTTCATTACTGGCCGTCTCTTCACACGGATTACCACCAAACGTGGCTTCGGACTATTGCAGGCTCGTTTTCTTGTTTGTGTGCCAGTGCCGCAAAATGAAGAGCATGGAGTCCACAGTGACCAGGTGCTGTATTTTCCATCAACTAAAAATCGAAATAATTTTTTACGAAACGTGTTCAATACCTTGAAACTTTAAAAATTCTGTGTTTGACCTATCCAAAAGAAAAGCTATAAAAGATTTATACTTTTCTTATAATCAGCATCACAGTCATTTTCATTAACCCAATACCAAATAACGCCAGGACTTTTCATTTGCGGGGTAATCCATCTTGAGGGTATATTTCCATCAGAATTATTGGATACAATAGACCCCCATTCGAAGTAGTCGTCATAGCTGGCAGTTGTTAAGAAGGCTTTGTTTTTGGATGCTCTTCCTATATATGGCATGCGTCCTCTAGGTCCTCGCCACCAGTTCACTTCATAGTCCCATTTGCTAAATTTTTGAGCAACTCAACGTCTTCGCGTTCCTTAC
>JASGCC010000393.1:0-17553 GCA_030067915.1 Hydractinia echinata | reverse complement strand
CGCAGAAACAGACAGACGACGGTTATTATTAAAGAGAAAGTAAGATAATTAGAAAATGAACATAAAACCAAAACACAAGCTGTAATAATCTATTTCTCAGAGAAAATGAGACACATAACCGTGCCTCAATTTTAAAAAGTTACAATTTTCGGTTTCTTCCTTCTGTAGTATCTTTAGCCAATGTAGAAGGTATTATGATCAAATCACCTATGCTTTTTGACTATGCGTGATTTATTAAAACATTTTTAAACAATAGGCTTCTTGATTTTAGTTTCACATCAACTAGTAAGGAACGCGAAGACGTTGAGTTGCTCAAAAAATTTAGCAAATGGGACTATGAAGTGAACTGGTGGCGAGGACCTAGAGGACGCATGCCATATATAGGAAGAGCATCCAAAAACAAAGCATTCTTAACAACTGCCAGCTATGACGACTACTTCGAATGGGGGTCTATTGTATCCAATAATTCTGATGGAAATATACCCTCAAGATGGATTACCCCGCAAATGAAAAGTCCTGGCGTTATTTGGTATTGGGTTAATGAAAATGACTGTGATGCTGATTATAAGAAAAGTATAAATCTTTTATAGCTTTTCTTTTGGATAGGTCAAACACAGAATTTTTAAAGTTTCAAGGTATTTAACACGTTTCGTAAAAAATTATTTCGATTTTTAGTTGATGGAAAATACAGCACCTGGTCACTGTGGACTCCATGCTCTTCATTTTGCGGCACTGGCACACAAACAAGAAAACGAGCCTGCAATAGTCCGAAGCCACGTTGTGGTGGTAATCCGTGTGAAGAGACGGCCAGTACTGAAGAATCTCGAACTTGTACCGGGAAGTGTTCAGGTAGCTACGTTTCATAAACATCCGTATCAAATCCAACTCACTATGAAGATTGTTCCATAAGAAATAATGTTTTTTGCTCTATCTTTAGTGTATATGTTTTTATTATAAATTTCGCCAATTAGCAACAACTATTCGAACGCCAGATGACGCTTATTGTTTTGAACCAAAAAAAGGCGGCTGTAATCCAGATGATGAAACTATTATCGTTCTTCGTCCAACTTCCTCTCATTGTCACGGTTCCGAAGCTAAATTTGTATTCAATTCTGCTACTGGTGCTTTGCTTCACAAATGCAGTGGAAAGCCTGTCTGTCTCAAAGGAGGTAGCTCAAATTATGCCACACGACTTGTTGTCAGTTCCAACTGTCCTTCGCCTACTACCGCCAAGCATTTTTTGAGGACCCTTTGTAAGTACTTATTTGGAGTACAACGGTGAATATGTGACTGAAATAAAATTCGTTTTTGCTCTATTTGTTACTTCTTTCACATGTGGCTCAGAAGTAATGTATGTTCTGTCTTAGGGAAAACCGTACAATTCAATACACTTTGTCTGGATCCGTACGGAGGTTCAATCAGAGATAACGTTGAAATAGCTTTATGGAGTGGTTGTACAGTCGCCAAAAGAAGATTCATAATGATTAACCTTGGTAAGCAAGTTTGACCGAGTTAAAAATATTGAACATTAATTCTACAAAAAAGCCAAAAGAAACTCTTATAAACCTTTCTATTTAACGAAACCCCCGATATAGCGAACTCTCGATTTAACGAACCAAATATTTCGTCCCCGAACTCTAAAAACATCGATATAATGAACTCAAAGCACTAAATGTAACATAAACTCGGTAATATTTTCAAAGTTTTGTGCAACATCAATATCAAGATTATGTTTCACAAACAAAACAGTACAATGTCATCCAAATCGAAATGCAAATACTGCTTTGATTCGAATTTGTTTTGATTTTGGATCGTATTCGAGTAGAGTTCAACTTGATCACCGAGTGAGTGACAAGTCAGTCTAGCAATTCAAAAGCGATATTTTAAAGGTGAAAAATGGTGATTGTTACGACGGCATATTTTTCGGTTTTAGCAAACGGTCCTGTTGTAGCTAATTATTTTAACAAGATACAAGATTCTGCGTTCGCCAACTTAACAGCCGATCCACGGTATCCTAACTCACCAACAACTTTTGGTTTCATTGACAACTTTGATTCAGCTGCGAATGTTGGTGGCAATTACGGTTTACAACTAAAGTCCTACTTTGTTCCCCCACAATCTGGGTTTTACAAATTTGTTGCAGCATGTGATAACGTATGCCAAGTGTATCTATCTACCGATTCTGATCCTGCAAATAAAGCCAGCATTATTACTGTCACGTCATATACCAGTCGATATCAGTACAACAAGTAAGTGACAGCTTCTCTTTGAAAATTTCTTTGTTTTCGCAGTTCAATGTTTTGGTAAAGGTACTAGTTTATCAAAGGTTCTGTTGAAATCTCTAGTATTTATAAAATATAACTGTAAAAAAATACCATGATAAAGTAGATTTTAAACTATTCAATCCTCACAGCATAATTGGGTAGAAAAACCGTGGAAGATATGGTGAATATGAAAAATATAAAAAAATTGGACCTTTCGGGTATTCGGGTCTTTTTACTTAAAAACTAACCGATTGACTTAAGGAATAAAAATAGCACATTTCAATATAAAAATAGGCCGTTGTAAAGTTCCTATAAAGATTTAAAGCCAGATTGATCGTCTGGGAAAATCCTTACCCGGGATTAAGTTAGTCAGTGATTACATGGGGAAATCATTAGTTATTATACCTCAAAACCATAATTTATATAATTTATATATATAAATTATAGTTTTGTTCAATACATAGAAAAAATAGAAAATCACAGCAAATAAATTTAAATACCTTTGGTATTAGCAAAAGAAAATCCGAGAGAAAGGACACCTCGTCACTGCATATAGGCTGAAGAAAAATATATATAGTGCAGATAAGTTATCTACTTTGTAGAAAAAAACAATAAAGAAGGGAGGAATTTTTATACATGTGTATATCTAAAGCCGGACTGCTTGTGTATTTGTAATCAGTATTATGTATGAACTATTCAGTAGCCTGTGAATAAATCTACGGGTTCGTCCGTCCTTAATAATCGCATTTCGTGATACCGTGGCACGACGATTCCTTTACGGATAGACAGACATAATACGGCTAGTATTAATATAGAGATTTAATATTTTCTAGGCGAACATCACAGAATTCAAACGCAATAAAACTGACTGCTGGTGATATGTATTATATGGAAGCCATTATGATTGAATTAGGCGGAGGTGATCACATCTCGGTTGGTGTTTATCTTCCTGATGGAACAGGAATATTGCCTATTACTTCCGATTATCTTACTATACCAACTTGACTTTAAACTACGTTTTTTCACACGCTTATTAAATTTATCATAAAGCAAGATTAGTAACGGCACTTTTATGCACTTTGAGCATTTTATAACGAAATACATAAACGCATGATGAAGACAGTAAACGCGTTGTAAAGGATGTAACCTGGTGGGAAACTGTAATAGCGCACCTGTTTCAACTCTCTGCCATTGTATTAATCTACTTGTCATAGTAGCCTGTTTTTAATCAGTTGCGCTCCTCAAGGTGGCAATGTTATTATTACAAAGAATCCAGTTTCGTATTAATTTTTCCAGGTTCATGTTAATTTAAAGTGTAACAGACAGGTATGATGTACACCAAAATCGGTACCGATCAGTCATACAGAGAAGGTCCAATTTGTACAAATAAGGTGGCAAATTAGGTCCATTAATCTACTAAAAGTAAACCCTTGAGATGGATTTCAAACAAAAAATGATTAAGTTATCAGGGCTTTAGAAACTTATTCGTGCATTTTCAGGGGTGTTTTAGCCCCCACCCTCAGAGTACGCACCCTTTTCTCCAAAGACCCTTCTTGGCCCAAGAAATAATTAGCTTTCTGCCGCGATTAGTAGCTGAGGAAAAGATCTAAATGGTATATGCTTGGTACCTTTGGGTACCTCAATTCAGCCTTATAAAACAGAAGGGCCACCTTTCATGACAACCTAGTCATTAAATTGCGGCTAAAACAAGGGAAAACTTTGAATATGAAAGTTCGTCTAAAGTTTATTCAGTTCAAAGTAGCGCCAAATTTCTCTCGAAAGTCTGAAATATTTCTTATAGAATTAAAAAATAAAAAAATAAAACGATGCTTCAATATGCATCCCGGGAAATCAAATAACAGTTTCTAGAGGGGCCTTTTCTCATTAACATAGGCCACTGCATGGACACGAAACAAGGTTGCCGCATTGCTTCACTATGCGATAAAAAGAAGGAAAAAAACATCCATCCTCTGTAGAACATTCGTTTCAAACATAAAATTTTTCTCAGTGCGAAAATTGCTCAATTTCCAGATTCACACAAGGATTTTTTCATGAACTATTAATACAATAATTACCGGTTCTGATTATTGCATTTGTGAACCGTCTAAGTTAGAAAGAAAGAATAGTTCTTATCCTATATTATAATACGCTTGTGTGAGTGACTATGTGAGTTTTTAAAATCACGAGTCACTTGCATTTTCTCCCCAAAGCATAGCGTTACGCTAAAATTTACTAAATTAAAAAAAATGCAAAACCGGGTTTATTTGTTGTTTATGTTAAAGCCGTACGGGACCGTTATTGTTAAAATAATTTTGGTTTTACCCCCGATTTAGCATCCGCATGCCGTATCTCTCGGAAACAAGTTGTTTATCAACTGAAAAAAGAAAACCGAAGCGAAGTAGGTTGTCTGCTTTTCAAATTAATCCTGAAAAAAGTTATTTCAAACAAAGCATGCCAATGTTTACTCATCATGAGGTTAGCTTAAAGGTTATTTGTTCTTCTATATTTTCCATGTTTGTGTTCTGGGACCGAGGTTGCTTCCTTTTATAAAAAAAACTATCGCATTCGAATATGAATAATTCGAATCTAAAATGTAAAAAACAAACCGTTGTTGTCGAATGAAATTAGTGTTGTTAGTTAGAAATATTTTTTTAAAAAAGAAAAACGTACGATGATATAACATCACAAAGAGAATTGATTGAAAATGCATCAAACAATTGTATACGCTTCCAATTCGTTCTCTTTGGGATGAAGCGAAGTTTAATAATCGAAGTAAAAACTGATTGGACTTTCCAGAGAACGCTAGCAAGCTACCTACGGAGAACGGGAATGAAAAGCAGGTGTGTTGTTTAGATTACCTGGTAGGAAAATAAATTTAGGTGTGATTTTCTAACCGTCTTAACTTTCGGAACTAAATTTTCCCTTAAACATTAAATTCCTTGTGGTGTCTTGGCCGGAAAATATTTCCTTTAAGCACTTCTTTGTAAGAATTAACTCTGAACAATGGGTCCAGAGGTTCAGAATATCCTAAGAATATGTCCAAGCTTGATTGTTTGTTCTAAATATAAAAATTTGTATGATGCACAAAATTGATCAGAGGTTTTATTGCATATTCAACAAACTGAACTTTTTGCTGTCCAAAGCAATGGGCCGTTATGGAACAGAATTTTCCATTAGCTATAGCAAGTTATAGCAGGCTTTATTTTATTAAGACATTATATATTTTCAGGCCATAGTCATGCTAAGAACATATTAAAAATAATGAGGATAGTATTTGTCAAGAAAGTTAAGAACATTGAGGCTGAAACGAAAACACATTATTCTTATAAAAACAGCGTGTATATCCTAAAGAAGAATTTATATAAACTGTAAAAAAGTAATTTTCTGTTGTTACTGTTTTTAACATTACAGAGTGTGGTGATTCACTGTTGTTGTCGTTATTCTAAACAAAAAAATGTAAACAAACTTAAATCGATGTTTACATCT
The DNA here is from genome assembly GCA_030067915.1 of Hydractinia echinata. Classification (NCBI taxonomy): domain Eukaryota; kingdom Metazoa; phylum Cnidaria; class Hydrozoa; order Anthoathecata; family Hydractiniidae; genus Hydractinia; species Hydractinia echinata. The sequence goes on along the minus strand of JASGCC010000393.1, from coordinate 11,803 downwards.
GTTACGTTACAATCTTTTGAAATATATTCGATTCTTAAATTCAAAAACACTGCATGGTTATCATGCACGGTACGTTTGCGCTGTTTTCGTGATACATCAAACCAAAATAATTGATTTTCTTGATTATGAGTTTGTGTCTTTTAGGCAAACTGTTCTTTTAATATTTTAGATTGAAATATTGCGGTAGATATACAATATACGAAATGATTCAAGTTTTTATTTTTCTATTTTATGAGTTGATAACTGTTGATTTCTTATATTTTGTGTAAAACGGGTTGCTGTATGCAATAGACTGAATATTTGATTTTGGTACAGGCGCGGATTTAGACTATGTCAACCCTGTCACGCGACGTAGTAAAAAAATGAGCCAAATGTTACGCTGCGGTGTACGAGAAATAATTTCCGAAATAAGTTCCAGGGTTTTCAAATTATACCCGGAATCCCGGGAGCGAAATTCTACTTCTTAGTTTGCTTCGCCTTATCTACTATATCACATTGGTATAAATCGGTCGAACATGTTCGGAAGGATATTTTCGTTCTCAATATGACTTTCAACAGCTTGCGAGAGCGTGTGAAGTTGGTTTTCGAATAAGCAAATTCTTATGGGATACATGAAATATATGCCGAATTACTAGAGGAGATTGAATGTAATTCTATGTTACCATTTCCTGACATGCTACAGGAACAAGTTGATCTTTGTATAATCCAAAGAAATTAACCTGCAAAGTACTATCTTCCTGCCTATGTAAAAACAAACAAGGATCGCTGCACAATAGCTTTAAGGTACGTTGTTTTTGTTAACCTTTTTTGTTTCGATAATAGCTAAGCTATGTGTTTCTCCTTACTTGTTACTATGGCTTGAATTTTTATAATCCTTGCTATTGAAAACGTGCAAAATATTGAACTGAGAAGAGCAATTTTCAGTCAATTTTGTGGCGAATTTAGCTGTATATGGTTTCAAGTTGATACATTTTTGTTTAGCTAATTTCTAGCGTTTATCTTATAACAAAAGTCTAGTTAACTAAACTGATAATTTGTCCTATTTTTGATGAGAGCGGGGAAGAGGGGTATCCTTTCTACTTATAACTACTGTCCACAAAATTTATTACATTTCGTTAGCAAAAAGTTTTAATGTGGACATTTTAAGTAGGCATCAAGCTAAAATTTTTCGTTGAGTATTTTTAAGTCTTCTATACCGAACGGGTTAAGCAAATCATTTGGTTTTGTTAGCTTTATAAGCTTTTTAGTGACTTTTTTTTCAAATAAAATTGACTTTAGTTATCAAAAAAAATTTACTTAGCCTCACATGCCGATTGAAAAGTTTGTTATGATTTTAAAATATCTGATTGGTTTAAATTCTCGCGAAATCAAGGTGATTGGTTTAAGAAACAATGCCATAACGGATCAACCGTGACTAATGTAATAAACAATGTGCGTGTTTTTCGATTGCTGATTTCGCATTTCTGTACAGAAAATACTGCAAACACTTACCATTTAAAAATTATAACGATAAGCCTAACAAGTATTATTGATATATTGTTGCAGTTGCGAAGCTTAATAATCTTATGGAAGCTCCAGATGTCAAAAATGGAAAACGTCTATCACAAAATTCTACTACGTAAACGTTCGTACCCACTTCGAAAGATTAACAGAGCGAGAGAGAGACGTATAAACAGAAAAAAACGCAGCTGCTGCTTTAAAATTGGACGAACAGATTTGTGGTGGAATATTATTTTAACTGGCGTAGCTCCTGGCGAAACGTGGAAGAAAACTTTAGAATACCATCTGATCTTTTCCACAATTTGGTTTCTGAATTACGTCCATACATATCTCCGGACCCATTATCGCCGAACTGTAGAGCTTTATCTGCAGAAAAGAAAGTGGCTATTGCTTTATATTGCTTGAAAGATACTGGCTCCCTTGGTATGACAGCGAATAGTTTTGGCGTCGCAATCTGTACGGCATCTGCAGTTATAAATTCAGTTTGTGAGGCTATATCGAAATACCTTGGACCAAAATACATAATTCTTCCAAGAAGTCAACACGAAATGCGACAAAAAGTTTCTGAGTTTGAAAGTAAGTTTGGAATGACGCAAGCGTTTGGGTGCGTTGATTGAACTCATGTCCCAATTCGTCGCCCTGTAATTAACTCACAGGACTATTTCTGCTATTAACAATATTTTTCCCTCAATATCCAGGCTGTATGTGATTACAGAAGCTATTTTATGGATGTTGAGTGCATGTGGCCAGGTAGTGTTCACGATGCTAAAGTATTTTGCCAATTCTTCCACCAATATTAAACTCAGAAATGCAATTTTACCCCAAACCTTTCAAATGCCAACACAAGGAGAAGTGAAGATCCCTAACTATGTTATTGGTGATCCTGCCTATCCTTTAGTTCCTTTTTTGCATGAAAGAATAGGAACACTGTTCGAACAATGCAGAGGTAATCTTTAACAATATGCTTAGATCAGCACGAAACCCTATTGAGTGTGCCTTTGGCCGCCTTAAACTAGGTGGGCTATTTTAACAAGAAAAGTTGATCTGAAATTGGAAACAATTCCTACAGTTATTTACGCCTGTTTTGTCTTGCATAACATAGAACACAATAAAACTTATGTTGATGATGAATTGGTTAAAGTGAAAATAGATGTCATGAAAAGTAATGAAAATGAACACAAAAATATCCCAGACCCAATATACGCAGTAAACGATGCAGAAGGGTCTGTTATACGAAAAACTTTAATTATGTTGATTTCTGAAAATTTAGAAAAAAATAACGATATTTGAGGATCTCTGTATAAATATATTTTAATAAGAAAATAAACAGTATATAAAACAATAATAAACAAATATGTTGTGGTTTTTCGTGTTCTGTGAGATAATTTTATCAAGATAAATGTTGTGTTTAAATAAGTTCGTTATTAGTAGTTATTTTCTCCCCCCCCCTCGGGGCATGTGGTGGCAATACAGGGCCATTAAGCATCTGTGAATACATATTATTTGGTGGATGCTGATAGAATTGGTTCTGGTTTATTGGCTGTGGTGTTTGCATTAACATAGCTCGTGCTAACAGCTCATTCGAACGGCTAATGCCACTACTAAGGTCAGTCATTGCTTTACTAACAGAACTAATACTTTCTGTAAAACTTTTAGTCGACACTCTCATTGCGTCGGTCATATCTTTTCTAAATTGGGAGTCGTCTCTAGCTTCCTTGAATAATAACTGGTCTCGTTGAGCAGCTGATAAATGTCTTTCCGGATTTTTCCTTTTATTATCAACAAGTTGTGGTATGCAACTTTTTCGTTTTCTCTGCTTTGGTTGGATGAATAAATCATCGCCACTTTCTTCTTCGTTACTTTCTCTAGGGTTGTTGGAAGAAGTTTCAAGTGATGCAGATTCTTCAATGAGTTTTTCATGGTCATTTGGGGCAGCTACATCTGTTGAATTTAAAATAAAATCGTCCCCTGTCACACCAAATTCAAGGGGTTCAGTGTTTGCCGATCCTCCCCACGGAGAAATAAGTTTGTCATAGAACTCAAAAACTATTTTTCCACTTCCACTTCTACTACCACTTGTCACTGCCTTTGAAAATTTTTGTCTCGTCTGTTTACTTTCTCATGTATTCTTTTTACTCCTCTTTTTACTAGTTCTTTCGATTCCTTTTCATTCGCAGAATCGACATAAACGGGTCCAAAATAACTTTCATCATCTTTATACATTTCGGCCATAGCTATCCTCAATTCTCTATATAACACTACTTTATCCGCATCGAAATCAAGACTGTTGTAATTTAACATACATTCGATAAGATTTTCAACCATATCTTGCTCCCATTTGAAGTTTTTTCTTCGTGGTTTTACCTTTAACTCTTTGCTATAGCCTTTGCTTTACTTTCAAAACAAACCAAAATATGGAGTTTGCCAAAACGCATGCGTATCGAAAACGAGACCAGCCCGTTTACCAAGCCAGCCCGCTTTGTCACTGTTTATATGGCGTTTTATTCAGCCCGCTTACCGAGATCTCGGGTAAAATAGGCGAGATCTCGGCAAGCGGGCCAGCCCTCCTCTCCATTTAAAGGAAATTGAATTCTATTGAAAAGAGCATTTAGGCGAGATCTCGGCAAACGGGCTGACCCTGTAACTGGGCTAGCTCGGCTTCCATATAAACAGCCCCTAAAACTTAAATAAAACTTAACCTCGATACGGCTTGATATTTTCCCTTGTGTCACGACCCTGTTGAGGAAAACAACTTGGCGGATTAGTGTACGTAAAACTCGTTTTAGTAACAATAGCTTCTGAAGCTATGGCGTAGAACACGCCAAGACCCCCCAGCATTGTTTTTTATATATTCAACGCTCTGACATAGTAAAAATATTGGCTAGATCCGCGCTTGCTGGTATGACGTGTTACAAACTGCATAGTGTGGAAATTTTATAATAACCTTTTTTGTATGACTTGGTGAAATATGTTGGACTTCTTTAATGTCTGATATACTTTTTTCCCTGGTGTACTTCTGGCAAGGCACAGCAAGTATATAGTTTTAGCAGATTTCGCTTTTTACGTAACGGTTGTTAGACGCCTTTGATTTTGTTGGACATTTTGCCCTTTGCATTTTTATTTTATTTTTATTTTTATATTTTTTTGTTGCACCTGCTTATATTTTTAAACATTTTGTTTCAACGGGTATAAATATAGAGTAATGCAGACTGCGAGCAACCGCGATCCCAGGGCTTTTTTCTCTTTTTGCCCTCCTGTTATAAAAAAGAGACAAGGTTGGATTGTGAGTTTTAAAAATTCAAATTACAATGTTGTATGTTTTTGTTTGGCATCCCTTAAATGGATTGAATGAGAGATTCATTGGGAATTCGGCTAGGAATAATATAATTAATTATCATCCACCTGAAAGCAAATTTCTCTGCCGAATATTTCTGGATATTCGATAACGAATATTTGACACTCCTTCATCTTTAGTCCGAGGAGGTAAAACAATTGAATTAATCCTAAAGAATCTGGTTGAAGGAGAGCGGGGGGGGGGGGGGAGTAATGTTATATGTTTCATTGTGAAGATTTGTTATCAATTTTGTTGTTTCACAAACAGTACTCTTTTTTTTGGGGGGGGAGGGGGGGGCGGGGAGATAACACGTATATTGGATCCATATTCGATTTCACCGAATCCAATATCTGTTTATTACTTTCGTTAGTACTCAAGGTGAAAATTCGAAACAATTCTGTTCAAAGACAGACCCATACTCAGAATTCAAAAGTCTCTATCAAATTAACCAATGTAAAAATCATTGTGATCATCAGAAGGTCCCTATTCTTAATCAGGTGAATATATAAAGTTAAATGTCAAGCCTAAAGTTTAGATACAACAAATATTGATGTCAATATTTTGACCAAATAACTAAGAATCACATAGGTTTTGACGATTTTATGTTGACTGAGTAACAAAAAGCTGGAAATCCGAGTCTGAAAATGATATGAAACGCTGTGATATTATTGTCATTTCTATCCTAGCAACCCGTTTGCAATGACTGAGGGTGATATTTTCGGTACAGCACGGGGTAATCGGTTATTATTGTATTTGTTAACCGTCTAAGTTAGATTAAAAAAAAATATAAGAATTTCGGTTTAATGTTCTTATAATATTGAAAATGAGAGGAGACGTATTTGTTATAATTTCGTCCTCCTGTATTTAGTATTTTTGGTAAAACTGGATATTAGATCATCGTCTTTATGGACAATTTAGCTAGTTAACTAGCCATGTTGAAGAAGCATCTAGACAAAATGTTGCTGAATCTGTTAAACTTGACATTGTTGTTGTTTCTATCCTATGAAAATGTTTTTATCGTTAAATTTATTGTAGGAGTTAGATAAATAATCATTTCCGATGCTTCTTAAAACTTGTTTTTCGTGCTTGTTTACATTTGAAGCTACCATTTTTCTTGACGACGGGCAATATCGCTCCATATCGGCCCGTCGTCAAGAGCGCTAAGCCAATTGGAATTCCTAAAAAAACGTATTGTCCGCCTGCAAAATCCAGGCGGTTAACAATCTTCAATAGTATTCGTTAGCCCGTGGAAAATGTACATATGACCCATATTGCTTTCTCGTGCCTCCCTGCCCTTCTGTTAACATGAATAATGAATTTTACTTGGAGTTATTGCAATTATGATAGGTGTTTTATGGTGTATAATGGCGTTTTTGAATACAAAAGCCCCAGTTGTGCTAGTCTAAGACAGAAAGGCTGTAATTCTTAAACTATTTAAACAATTTAAAACCTCGAGGTCCAAAACAATTAAATATAATAAGTCATTGTCCAAAAGTATAAGAAGAATAGAGATGTATGTTTAAGATTTACCTTAAAAAAGTGCATTTTAAAGTGATAACTTTGGTGTTACAAGTCAATGAACGTTATTCAAAAAGACCTATGCTGTTGAAAGTGATTTTTTCCTCAGTAATTTATTTCAAATAATAAAAAAAAGGGTCACTCCATCGTGGTAATGAGAAATAAAAAAAATGGAACAAGTGATCTCAAAATTCCTAACCAGTTTTCCTTCCTCTGTCAGTGAATATTGTTATCTATATTATAATAACCGTATACGTCTGTCCGTCTGTCTGTCTGTCACGCAAAATGGTAGCTTAGCTGCGCAGCGCTGCTTCCCTCTTACCACGCCTCAACAGCGCTGAAGCAACCATAGTATTTGTTTTTTTCGTAACCTTTTCAACGTCCTACCAACCTTTTTATACATCTTTTTAAAGTCACGTCCCTTTTTACCACGATCTTCGCCACTGCGAAAAATCGACATTTTCGACCTAGCCACCCCGACCACTAATCCGGACCATTAATCCGGACTATTAATCCTGTAATAAGTAATAAGCCTATCAACCCTTTTGCGCCGGACTCTAACTTCATTAACCAATCAGAAACCCTATTCGCTTCACGTGTTTGCGCAACCTGGCGTTTCATTTTAGGCCGGGGCGTCCACGAGATCACCAGAATATCGCAACCACGAGGACGGATTGGTTTTACATTGGTTTTACACACTTAATCTGTTCTCAATCTTTCCCCATTTTCTTTGAAGCACTTAGCTACACCTTAACGTTTCACCCCTTTATATTTCTCACGTTCTCTAGCCATGTATAAATCCTAAACAAACCAATTTTAAGATTTTAGCTAGGAACGTAGATTTCGAGGCAGCATTCTGCTAAAGCTAGCTAGCTAGCTATAGCTAGCCGTATTTATTCCCATTCTTTTAAAGTTTTTATTCAGTTTGATATATCAATATTTATTTTTATGTTGGGGTTGTGGCTATCTAGCTAGCTAGCTCTTGAGCTACCTCTGTCTAAAAAGTGAAAGTAGCAAAATGCAGTTTTTAGCTAGCTACAACAAATTTCTTATTTAATAATTTTTATGATGCTAAATATAGTTATGTAATTACACATTTTATTACTGTCATGAAAATTGGGCTAAATAATTCTTTTTAGCTGGACAGAGCAACGATGGGCCGTTTCCTGTGACTTTATTTAAACTGTTGTGATAGAATTTTGTTGAAAAATGATATTACGCCTATTACTCATGTGTGACACGATTTACCTGTAATAAACGTTCAACCTGGTGTTAACAACGGGCTGTTTTGTGTGTTTTTTATTTAAATTGAAGTTGTAATAAGTTTTTTTGGGAAAAGGCTATTACGCCTATACGCATGTGCGACACAGTTTACCTGTACTAAGTGCTCAGTCCGGTGTCATGATTTATTTGTTAACGTTTACTGAAACTTGCAAAATAACATAATATTGACTAATTTCTTTTGCTATCACGGGGTAACAACGGGTTGTACACTGTGCTAAAAGGGTATTAAGCATAAATGCATGTGCAATACAGTTTACCTGTACATAGCGCTTAGTCCAGTGTTAACGACGGGCTGTTTTCTATGTTTCTGTTAAACCGAAATTGCGATAAAGTTTTTTTTGGAAAAATGTATTGCACATACATGAATGTGCGACATTGTTTACCTGTACTAAGCGCGCTCCCAGAACATTCACTTTTGAACTTTCACCGACATACTGTATAGCTGTACTAGAGTGCCCCACCTGAATGTGTGGCACAGTTTACGGTTTTTATTAATTGCACCACAGGGTTTTTAAATGCTGGGTAACACTTTTACTTGTGGCTTACCTCGGCGTGCGACGCCGGGTCCCCCGTCTAGTATAAGAAATTACTGCCCAATAAGTGTCGTCTAGTATAAGAAATTACTGCCCAATAAGTGTATCAAACGCGCTCCTAAATTAAAACAGTCAACTTCTTAGAGAAAATAATGGACGTCTCTTTATATTTGCATAATGTCTGTTTATAAAAAATTTTTGCAGCAATTTTATTTCCGAGAAATTGCACAACATTTCTCAAATTGCGAAAACGTTTGCTTTGTAACCTGTTAAGGCCGGTCTGCTTAACTACCCCTTAATTCAAGGGTGCTTCATATACACAAAACTCCGCATACACATTCATAAAATATCCCACGAGTCGTTTGAGAACAAAATTGGGAGTAAAACCAGTAATAATTAACAGGATCGATCGGAGATCATATTATTTAAACATTATAACTGAAAAATATGGATAAAACATTTTGGTCCGATATGAGTCTAGCATTCCTGTTGCTATGACGACCACTGGGAAATATTTTTGCGACAAAATATTTCAAATAGATATATACATAATGTTACCAAATTTGAAAAACTTCTAGATAAAATATTATAAAAAACTAAATGCAGGCAAAGTTACATTCAATACCAAAACCACGTTTCAATATGTAATCACTCTACGCTCTAACCCTATCTGCCTCAAACAGGCAACAAACGCGTAAAATTGGACATGATCCAACATAAATCATTGGATTTATGTTGGATCATGTTTATTTATTAGGCCATTGGAGAAATACCTGCCCACAAATCCAAAGAACAGCAACAAGCACAACCACCACACCAGAATCCTACAAACTTTAAAGATAAGGGTAATACGAATATTTCGCAACCCGACAGTGATAAGTTTGACTTTAAAAGTAACTATAATTCACTCAATACCCATAAGTAAAGGTATATTGAAGAAGAAAATTTGTTCTGACAAAATATCGGAAGTATATTTAAAAATAAATAAATAAGCTTTTGAAAACAAATTATTTGTAGATGAGGCAGTAAACGACCTCCTGAATACAGAAAGAATAAAAATGTTGCCAAACGATGATATTCAACACATTGTAAATCCAATTTCAATCTCCGTAAATAATGATAAAATACGCCTAATTGTGGATCTCAGATATGTAAACAAGCATGTTTATGAAGATAAAATAAAATTTGGTGATTGGAAAGTTATGAAAGATTACCTAAAACCCAACAACTTTCATTTTAAATTCGATATCACTCCAGGTTATCACCATATCGATATTCACCCTGACTTTAAGAAATATCTTGGTTTTTCTTGGTTCTACGAAGGAAAACTGCGCCATTTTGTATTCTAGTTCTCCCGTTTGGTCTCACAGTTGCTCCATTTATTTTTACGAAAGTCATGAGGTGCCTAGTAGGTTTAATAACATACTAATAGCAGTTTATCTTGATGATGGATTGGGTGAGGTGTCTAGTAAAGTTCTGGAGGTTTAATAACATACAAATAGCAGTTTGGATTGGGCGTATCAGATTCTTTCTTAAATGCAACACCTCGTTCCATGTTTGTTCGTACAACATTAATTAACTGTGGCTTCGTAATAAACAGGAAAAAATCAGTGTTGACCCCTTCGCATAACATCCAGTGGTTAGGTATACAAGTTTATCTCCAAATTACTGTTAAAAGTTTATCGTTTCTTGAACATGATAGTTTAGTAGGCCTACTAAACTGTCATGTTCAAAAAACGTTAAACTTTCCACAGTAATATGAATACTGAATAGACAAACTGAAATAATGTCTTCAATTGATCTCCAAAGTTGTTTCTTTTCTATTCCCCGTGACAAAATTAAGAAGCAAGATTATTAGCTCAACTTTATGGCAAAATACTCTCTAAAAAATTTGTATTGGGAGATATCGCACAATTAAAATATTTTTACAAACTAATTTATTCAAGAGTAACTTGGGACAGAAAATTGAATGTAAAATACGAAAATGGCATCATAAAAGAGCTTTTATTTTGGGGAGATAATTCAAAATCCCTAAACAACAAAGTTCTTATGCAATATCAAATTCCCACGACAGTCGCTTATTCTGACACCAGTATTAACGCTATTGGAGCTCACGCATGCATAAACAACAAGTACGAATGCGTGACAAATCTTTCAGAAATTGAGTCGGAAAAAGTTCAACTTGCGAGAATTATTTTCGGTCACTTATACCCTCATATTTTTTAAATCATTATTAAAAAATAAATATGTTCTTTGGCACATAGATAACTTCGCTGTTTCAATTATTGTAAAGTCTGGATCCAACTATACTTAGCTCTAAAAATATATGATGTGTGCAAAGAAAACAATATAGCTTTTTGGCCCCTGCTAGTGGATCATCTCCGTTTATTAAAGATCATCGAGTCTTTAAAAATCGGAGTTTAAGGGTAGTACGTGGTAAGAACAGTCAATCCCTTGCAGGTTCAATTCAATCATATGCTCCATTATTGGCACTGTATATTGACTTTACAAGTTCTTAGAATAATTAGACAGAGTTTATTTATTGCTTCAAAACTTTAGGCGTTGTTAGAAACCACGTGATCACATCATTCCCACGACAAGATAATCTGATAGAATTAGTTGAAGCATTCCCGGAAACGTATGCAAAATGTAGAGAAGTAAACATTTGAAAAGGTATGAACAATATTTTAAAACTTGGAAAGAATGGGCGTTAAAATTTAAGATACAAGAGTTTCCAGCAGATCCTTTTTATGTTTTGTTATTTTTATTGAATTTAACACAGCAGAATCGTTCCCTACCGATTATAGATAGCTGTTATTATGCCATAAAACTGTTTCATTAAGCAGTATGTTTTAATGACCCGTGTCAAACAATCATCGTTAAGAACATGTTTATAAAGTTAACAAGAAACGACCAATGACAGTAGATTTGTCATCTAAGTTATAAGATCAGTTATCTGTTGCTAATACCTTACAAAATCTAAGAACTATCAATATATGTTTGCTTGGCTTTTCCGGATTACTGCGCTATGAACAACTTGCACATTTACGGATTTCTGATTTAATCTTAAAAAAAAACACATCTGAGAGTTTTTATTCAAAAAAGCAAAACAGATATTTATCGTGATAGAGTTTGATTATTGATCAGTAGAACTACCACAAAAATATCTCAATTCTCTAATTTATCTAATTATATTGACGTGTATAATGAAAGAAGACGAGTGTATATTTTTAGAGCTATAACATTTTCAAGAAAAAACGATTAAGACAAAAAATGAGCCATTATTGTATACTCGAGCTCGTGAATGTTTCAAAGACGCAATTAAGGTTTGCTATTTAAATCCCAAAAATTTAGCCTACATAGTTTAAGATCGGGTGACGCAACTGCAGCAGCGAATAGAGGAGTACCAGACAGCTTATTCAAAAGACATGGACGGTGGAGATCCGAAAAGACGATGTGTTTCTGAAAGTTTAGGTCTCTGAAACATCCTTTCGCCCCTACTTTTAGTAACATAACTAAGACGAATACACTGCTAAATACCGCGTTATTATTGTCCCGCGTGAAGTTAAGAAAAATCAGGTTTTTTTTCGGTTAAGCAAAGCGAATGAGAAAATAACTATAAACTGCTGAAAAA